>JARFIW010001746.1:0-137411 GCA_036346225.1 Platerodrilus igneus | reverse complement strand
ACCCGAATATTAAAAACTGCGTCGAATATATCATTGCAGGAAAAGTTCATAACCGATTATATTGGAATATATATATTTAGTTGAAATATTGCAAAAAGACGAAACAATATTTGAGGTATACCATACTGGAACAAAATGGTTCATTATTCTAAGTGTTTGTCTAAGTGCGTGCGTGCGTATGTGAAAGTTGGAGCGTGTGCGGTATACGTTTATGAATGTGCGTGCATAGGTAAAAGCGTTATTGGATGCATACTTGCGTGTGTCCTGCATGAGTGTGAGTGATTACATGCGTACATGTATATGTGCATACGAATACCTTAAAGCGCTCGGGTTTACGCACTCTGGTGTTTGTAAGTTTCTGCGTGTGCGTGTGTGTATGTTGCCTAAAGCTACAAGTTCACTATACTATGAGCATTTCACATTGACTTTTTTTTTGTTGGTTATTAAAAGTTGAATAGAGTAATTAGTACGTATTTTCTTAGCAAAAAGTTTAGCACTATAACCAATAATTATTTACATTAATGCATCAAAAACTAATATCTAGTAATAAGAAGATCCTACCCCGTATATATTTTATAAATAACTAAAAGCTAAAGTAAATAAATAAATAAAGTAAATATATATATCTTATCCATTTTCAAGTATAATATTTAGTTCCTTATGTGAACATGGACATACACGCTCACGCTCACACTTTCGCATTCTCGCATGAGTGTACGCAAGCACGTACACCAGGATTCGCTCACAAACCAATAAACAAATAGACACACTTACACACGCCCACATGAACACACGCATGAATGCACGCAGTGGGTACGCACACACAAACGTATAAACATACGCACGTGCACACAAACGCACTTAAGTATATATATATATATATATATATATATATATATATATATATATATATATATATATATATATATATATATATATATATATATATATATATATAGTGTTTCTATATGGATTTAAACTGGAAATGTACAATAGTAAACTAACCTACTGGAACACTTTTATAAGGATTAACCCCAAATTTAAAATTAGTGTTACACAACATCTTCTGTATTATGTAGTGTGCTATATGTTGTCCTAAATTCTACCATGTGAACTAGTTGGAATTATATTAGAATTATTAAGTAAGTACGTCACATACTTAAGTGCGTTTGTGTGCACTTGTGTATGTTTATACGATTGTGTGTGCGTGCGTACCCACTGCGTGAATTCATGCGTATGTTCATGTGGGCATGTGTGGGAGTGTGTATTCGTTTATTGGTTTATGAGCGAATACTGGTGTACGTGTTTGCGTACACTCATGCGAGAACGTGAAAGTGTGAGCGTGAGCGTGAGTGTGTGTGTCCATGTTTACATAAGGAACTAAATATTATACTTGAAAATGGATTTTCTATTTTCCAATATTATGCTGATATTTATTGTGTACTGGAAGCATGTAGTTTGAATGTTCAATACAACAACAATGTATTCTTCAATAAATCTATACATGTCTTTTTGTTGTTCTTTTTGGTCTAACAGCAAAAATTTTTAACGCTAATAGTTATTCATACTAGTACATCAAATACTAACACTAAGTAATAACGGATTATAACCCGTAAATATTTTCTAAGTAATTAAATATCCTGAGTATAATATGTTTCTAATATTTTTTGTCATAATCCTTTATATTTTTTTAGGTCGTAAAACACTCATCAAATGTGCAAATACATTTATTTTTATTATACAACCGATATAACTACATACATAAGTACACAACCAAATACAACACACACACACACATACATATTCATACACGCACGCACACATCACACAAACACACACACACGCACACACATTTATCTATATATATATATAACACACACGCACGCACACACACACACACACACATATATATATATACATATATATATATATATTTCACATCACACAAACACACACCCACACACACACATACACACACGCACACACACACACACAGACATATATATATATATATATATATATATATATATATATATATATATATATATATATATATATATATATATATATATATATATATATATATATATATATATATATATATATATATATATATATATATATATATATATATATATATATCACATCACACAAACACACACACGCACACAGACACGCGCGTATATACATATAATAAACTAGCCTATTGCAATATATTAAAAATAAATTAAAATTTGTGATGTCCTACATCCTAGTATTACTCTTGTATTATGCAATATGATACATATTGCGATGTGTTTTTCATATTTGTAGCGTACATACGTAAATAGGTTGTAACGTTCATACTTTAATGTATTTGTGGGTATATGCGTTGGTACGTGTATACATTGTGATATTTGTGGGGTGGTACACACGTTTGTTCGTACACGCCCTCTTGAATGCGTGTTTGGTTTTGCATATGCGTGCCCTTGTATGTTTGTGAGGTTGTCGACGCAAGCGCTCAACACCCGTGACCCTAAGCACGAGTGCTTGTACGTGTGCATGCGTGCTTGCGTACTCCTGGATAAATGTGAGTGGATGTGCGTGCGATATTAACGAATGCGTTCTCAGATGTGTGATGAAGTGAGTTCCTGTGCGCGTGCATGCTATCACGCGTGTGTTCGTTGGTGCGTATTTTCATACTTAAACGCGCACGTCTGTGCGCTCCTACATGCCTGCATGCGTGACTATGTAGGTGGTGCATGCGTTCATGCAGCAGCGAACCAGTATTTCCATATATAAAGGAGTAGGTGTGAAATGTTTTTGCGTAAGTAGCGTGCGCGCGTACGTTTGAGTGTGCTTGAGTGCATATGTAGTTGTATGCGTGTACATGTGCGATTGTGTGTGTGGCGCGCGTGCGTTATTACCTGCATGCATGCAAACGTGAGTATGAATGTGTTTGCGTTCATATTTGCGTACGTTCGTTCATGTGTTTGTTGGTGCGTAGGTACGCGATTGAGTCCGTGTGGGCTTGCTTGCTTTTGTTCTTGTGAACGTATCTTAGTGGGCTTGTGCGTGAATACGTTAGTGCGTGCGTGGGTGCGTTCATACATTGGTGTAAATCTATGTGAATGCGTCGTAGACGGGTATGTGCGAACGTGCATTCGTACGTGAGTGTGTACGTAATTGCCTAACCGACGTCGTTCGTGTGTGTGCGTGGTTACATTAACAAGCGGGTGCGCGATTGCATGTCACAACAGAAAAGTTCATAACCGATTTCATTTGCAGATGTAGTTACAATACTACAAAAAGACGATACAATAATTAAGACACCATACCAAATAAAATGGTTCGTTATCCTAAGTGTATGCCTAAGTGCGTGCGTGCGTGCGTACACGAGAGTGGTCATGTGAGCGGTATGCGTTCTTGTATGTGCGAACGTACGTATGCGTGGTTTTAGATGTATACTTGCATGCGTGTCCGCGTGCGCCCGGGCGTGTGTATATGGGAGGGCTTGCGTGTGTGCGAGTGACTAAGTGCGTACATTTGTATGTGCACACATGTATATATATATATATATATATATATATATATAATAAACTAGTCATATTTGTGACGTACATGCGCGCCTTCGTTCATGTATTTATGCTTGTGCGCGTTAGTGCGTTTGTACCACTGTGGGTGCGTACATTCTGGTATTAGTGCGGTCGTGAGCTCGTTTGTTCGTAGCCGCTCGCTCGCAAGCTTGCTTGAAAACGTTTGAATGTGAGTACACGTGCGAATATGTAAATCTAGGCCTGAATATGTTTTTGCGTAAACCGCATGTAAGCATACGTTTGTGTGTGAGTGTGCGTTTCAAAATGCCTATGTAAGTGTATTCGTATTAGTGTGCGCGATCGTACTAACCTGCGTGCATACCGACGTGAGTATGAACGTGTATGTGTTTTTATATGCGTTCGATCGTTCATGCGGCTGTTACTGCGAAGATGCGTGAGTGGGTCCGTGTGGGATAGATTACTTTTGTTCTGGTGTACGTACTTTAGTGCGTTTGTGCGTGCATACATGCGTGAGAACATTCGCTCCTGCATGCGAGGGTGCGTTCGTGCGTTGGCGTAAACAAGTGCGAATTCGTTGGTGGATCGGTAAATGCGTTCGTGCACGCGTACGTGAGGGCGTACATAACTGCCTAAGTGATGGCGTTCGTGAGTGCGTGGTTACATAAACGAGTGCGTCAGCGATTAGATGCTCATTTGACGAGTGTGCATGCTAGTCCGCATGCGTAGGGGCTGACGTGCATATCTGGGTGTATGCTTTCCTGCTTACTGGTGTGTGAGTGCGTAAATGTGTAAGTGTGTACGAACAAATGGCGCGTTTGCACTAAGCGAGCGTGAACGTGTAACATGCGTGTGTACTATCGTTCGTGCGTGTGGTCTTGAATTCTTGTATCCGTACGCACGTGCGTGCTTTCGTGGTTGTTTTAGGTGGGTAAACGTGCGATCATGTGTTCGTGTGTGTGTGTGTACCTGCAAACGTGCCAACGTAAGTTCTGGTGTACTTCGGTGTTTTGCTGTATGTCTACGATGTTTGCATGCTTTCGTGTGCTTGCGTATCTCATGTGGTGCAAAAATATTCATCAAATGTGTAAAACTATACTTAATACTACGAACTATATACATTTATTTACATTTTTGTCTTTATTTGAATTATCCTAGAATTTTCTTAGCAAATACAGCACTACGGCTAATAATTATTTCTATTATTGCATCAAATACTAATTTCGTTAGTAACTGGATTTCTCCGCAAAAATATTTTAAAAATAAAAAAATAAAGTAAAGCAAAATATTTTTTTTTTAATTTTACATTCCTTTTTCATGTGTTTTTATGTGCATACGACATTCGTCGTACGTGCAAATATATCTTTTTGTACGTGCTACTCAATGTCTACATTTATTTTTGTTTGTTTATTTGAATTTAAATACAAAATACACCGTATACGGATGTATGTATAAATATATATATATATATATATATATATATATATATATATATAATAATGGACTGGTCAGTAAGGATACAGAAAATTGAAATACAATACATAACCGTCGTACTCTGTACTATTACAAATTATATTAAGATATTGAAAACAAATTATGACGATTCACATTATAACTGTGGGTCAAAATATTAAAATTTGCCTTCAGGCAAATTTTAATTTTAATATTTTGACCCACAGTTATAATGTGAATCGTGCAGTAATTTGTTTTCAATCTCCTTAATATAATTTTGTCAATGTAAGTAGTTAGCGACAGGTTATGTATTTTTGCTAATTTCGAATTTTCTGTCTCCTTTAGCCTTTGAAAAGGTACAAAGGAATGTACCGAAACGTTAGGTGTTGATTAAATTTTCAATCAGTTTCTGTTGTTTGATTTGGACTACTCGATGATAATATGTACATGTATATTATACATTATATATATATATATATATATATATATATATATATATATATATATTATATAGTGAAAAAGATGAAATAATAGCTGAGACTTTTATGCAAAGCCCAAATGATCATTTCAAATCGAGCTAGTAATTGAAAGATGGAAAATATAGGGTCTTGGACAGGACTTAGCAAAAAGTTTAGCACTATAACCAATAATTATTTACATTAATGCATCAAATACTAATATCTAGTAATAAGAAGATCCTACCCCGTATATATTTTATAAATAACTAAAAGCTAAAGTAAATATATATATATATATATATATATATATAATATCCATTTTCAAGTATAATATTTAGTTCCTTATGTGAACATAGACACACACGCTCACGCTCACGCTCACACTTTCACATTCTCGCATGAGTGTACGCAAGCACGTACACCAGGATTCGCTCACAAACCAATAAACAAATAGACACACCTACACACGCCCACATAAACACACGCATGAATATATATATATATATATATATATATATATATATATATATATTTACATACATACATATATATATATATATATACAGTGTTTCTATATGGATTTAAACTGGAAATGTACAATAGTAAACGAACCTACTGGAACACTTTTATAAGGATTAACCCCAAATTTAAAATTAGTGTTACCGAACATCTTCTGTATTATGTAGTGTGCTATATGTTGTCCTAAATTCTACCATGCAAACTAGTTGGAATTATATTAGAATTATTAAGTAAGTACGTCATATACTTAAGTGCGTTTGTGTGCACGTGTGTATGTTTATACGTTTGTGTGTGCGTGCGTACCCACTGCGTGCATTCATGCGTGTGTTCATGGGGGCATGTGTGGGAGTGTGTATTCGTTTATTGGTTTATGAGCGAATACTGGTGTACGTGTTTGCGTACACTCATGCGAGAACGTGAAAGTGTGAGCGTGAGCGTGAGCGTGTGCGTCCATGTTTACATAAGGAACTAAATATTATACTTGAAAATGGATTTTCTATTTTCCTATATTATGCTGATATTTATTGTGTACTGGAAGCATGTAGTTTGAATGTTCAATACAACAACAATGTATTCTTCAAGAAATCTATACATATGTCTTTTCGTTGTTCTTTTTGGTCTAACGGCAAATAATTTTAACACTAATAGTTATTCATACTAGTACATCAAATACTAACACTAAGTAATAACAGATCATATCCCGTAAATATTTTCTAAGTAATTAAATATCCTAGTATAATGTGTTTCTAATATTTTTTGTCATAATCTTTTATATTTTTTTAGGTCGCAAAACACTCATCAAATGTGTAAATACATTTACTTTTATTATACAACCGATATAACTACATACATAAGTACACAACCAAATACAAACACATATATATTTATATATATATATATATATATATATATATATATATCACATCACACAAACACACACACGCAGACAGACACGCGCGTATATACATATAATAAACTAGCCTATTGCTATATATTAAAAAAAATTTAAAATTTGTGATGTCCTACATCCTAGTATTACCCTTGTATTATGCAATATGATACATATTGCGATGTGTTTTTCATATTTGTAGCGTACATACGTAAATAGGTTCTAACGTTCATACTTTAATGTATTTGTGAGTATATGCGTTGGTACGTGTATACATTGTGATATTTGTGGGATGGTACACACGTTTGTTCGTACACGCCCTCTTGAATGCGTGTTTGGTTTTGCATATGCGTGCCCTTGTATGTTTGTAAGGTTGTCGACGCAAACGCTCAACACCCGTGACCCTAAGCATGAGTGCTTGTACGTGTGCATGCGTGCTTGCGTACTCCTGGATAAATGTGAGTGAATGTGCGTGCGATATTAACGAATGCGTTCTCAGATGTGTGGTAAAGTGAGTTCCTGTGCGCGTGCATGCTATCACGCGTGTGTTCGTTGGTGCGTATTTTCATACTTAAACGCGCACGTCTGTGCGCTCCTACATGCCTGCATGCGTGACTATGTAGGTGGTGCACGCGTTCATGCAGCAGCGAACCAGTATTTCCATATATAAAGGAGTAGGTGTGAAATGTTTTTGCGTAAGTAGCGTGCGCGCGTACGTTTGTGTGTGCTTGAGTGCATATGTAGTTGTATGCGTTTACATGTGCAATTGTGTGTGTGCGCGCGCGTGCGTTATTATCTGCATGCATGCAAACGTGAGTATGAATGTGTTTGCGTTCATATTTGCGTACAATGGTTCATGTGTTTGTTGGTGCGTAGGTACGCGATTGAGTCCGTATGGGATTGATTGCTTTTGTTCATGTGAACGTATCTTAGTGGGCTTGTGCGTGAATGCGTGCGTGGGTGCGTTCATACATTGGTGTAAATGTATGTGAAAGCGTCGTGGACGGGTAAGTGCGAACGTGCATTCGTACGTGAGTGTGTACGTAATTGTCTAACCAACGTCGTTCGTGTGTGTGTGCGTGGTTATATTAACCAGCGGGTGCGCGATTGCATGGTCAGATGGGATAAAGAGCTAACAAAAAATTTTTGTTCAAAATTGAATTTGAATGTTTGGAAATTATAAAAAGCAGGTTGGAATATAATTGATTTCGTGTTTAGTTCTCCAAGTTACTTCAATTTCCAATTATTTCTGTTGTATATTCACAACAAAATAAAATAAAAGATGTCAACAACATTGCCGTTACGTTTAACGTTTTTTGTGCAATGAACAAGAAAAACATAGAATATAAGCTTCCTGCACTTGCTTGTTACTGCAATGGCTGATGTATTTGTACTGCAATTAATGTCTATTACCGAGCAAATCTAATGGGTAGCCCAATGACTTTAAAACATAAGGGACTGTGCAACTAAAACTTCATGAGCAAGTGCATTAAATAATTTTAGGTATTTTATTATAAAAATTGTTGAGCGTTAATTAGTTATCTCAGTCCTACAGTTAGCCTATAAAAACGGGGTTTTTAAAACCGGCGTTGAATGTGTCACAACAGAAAAGTTCATAACCGATTTCATTTGCAGATGTAGTTACAATACTACAAAAAGACGAAACAATAATTAAGACACCATACCAAATAAAATGGTTCGTTATCCTAAGTGTATGCCTAAGTGCGTGCGTGCGTGCGTACACGAGAGTGGTCATGTGAGCGGTATGCGTTCTTGTATGTGCGAACGTACGTATGCGTGGTTTTAGATGTATACTTGCATGCGTGTCGGCGTGCGTCCGGGCGTGTGTATATGGGAGGGCTTGCGTGTGTGCAAGTGACTAAGTGCGTACATTTGTATGTGCACACATGTAAATATATATATATATATATATATATAATAAACTAGTCATATTTGTGGCGTACATGCGCGCTTTCGTTCATGTATTTATGCTTGTGTGCGTTAGTGCGTTTGTACCACTGTGCGTGCGTACATTCTGGTATTAGTGCGGTCGTGAGCTCATTTGTTCGTATCCGCTCGCTCGCAAGCTTGCTTGAAAACGTTTGAATGTGAGTACACGTGCGAATATGTAAATCTAGGCCTGAATATGTTTTTGCGTGAACCGCATGTAAGCGTACGTTTGTGTGCGAGTGTGCGTTTCAAAATGCATATGTAAGTGTATTCGTATAAGTGTGCGCGATCGTACTAACCTGTGTGCATACCGACGTGAGTATGAACGTGTATGTGTTCTTATATGCGTTCGATCGCTTATGCGGTTGTTACTGCGAAGATGCGTGAGTGGGTTTGTGTGAGATAGATTACTTTTGTTCTGGTGTACGTACTTTAGTGCGTTTGTGCGTGCATACATGCGTGAGAACATTCGCTCCTGCATGCGAGGGTGCGTTCGTGCGTTGGCGTAAACAAGTGCGAATTCGTTGGTGGATCGGTAAATGCGTTCGTGCACGCGTACGTGAGGGCGTACATAACTGCCTAAGTGATGGCGTTCGTGAGTGCGTGGTTACATAAACGAGTGCGTCAGCGATTAGATGCTCATTTGACGTGTGTGCATGCTAGTCCGCATGCGTAGGTGCTGACGTGCATATCTGCGTGTATGGTTTCCTGCTTATTGGTGTGTGAGTGCGTAAATGTGTAAGTGTGTACGAACGAATGACGCGTTTGCACTAAGCGAGCGTGAACGTGTAACATGCGTGTGTACAATCGTTCGTGCGTGTGGTCTTGAATTCTTGTATCCGTACGCACGTGCGTGCTTTCGTGGTTGTTTTAGGTGGGTAAACGTGCGATCGTGTGTTCGTGTGTGTGTGTGTACCTGCAAACGTGCCAACGTAAGTTCTGGTGTACTTCAGTGTTTTGCTGTATGTATACGGTGTCTGCATGCTTTCGTATCTCATGTGGTGCAAAAATATTCATCAAATGTGTAAAACTATACTTAGTACTACGAAATATATACATTTATTTACATTTTTGTCTTTATACGAATTATCCTAGACTTTTCTTAGCAAATACAGCACTACGGCTAATAATTATTTCTATTATTGCATCAAATACTAATTTCGATTAGTAACTGGATTTCTCCGCAAAAATATTTAAAAAATAAAAAATAAAGTAAAGCAAAATATTTTTTTTTTAAATTTACATTCTTTTTCATGTTTTTTTATGCACGACATTCGTCGTACGTGCAAATATATTTTTTTGTACGTGCTACTCAATGTCTACATTTATTTTTTTTTTTATTTGAACTTAAATATAAAATACACCGTATACGTATGTATATATATATACGTATTATATATATATATATATATATATATATATATATATATATATATATAGTGGATAAAATGAAATAATAGCTTAGACTTTTATGCAAAGCCCAAAAGATCATTTCAAATTGAGCTTGTAATTGAAAGATGGAAAATATAGGGTCTTGGACAGGACTTGAACCTGTATCTTCGTTTTGCCGAAGCATGCCTTTACCAATTACGCCACCGAGATTGATGACGACAATTGGAAAATTTACAAATTTATCTCGTTTACAAACTATACATAAACCTAACTTTCAATTACGTTTGACATTTTTGTCAATCATATCTGACATTGTCTTGTTTTTGACGTAATTGGAAGTTAGGTTTATGTATAGTTGTGTATACGATTTAAATTTGTAAATTTTCCAATTGTCGTCACCGGTGTCGGTGGCATAATTTGTAAACGCATGTTTCTGGGAAAACTAAGATATAGGTTCAAGTCCTGTCCAAGACCTTGTATTTTCAATCTTTCAATTACTAGCTCGATATGAAATGATCATTTGGGCTTTGCATAAAAGTCTAAGTTATTATTTTATCTTATTCACTCTAATACGATAGTATTTAACAGCTTACCTTGTGTAATTAACTACCTAAAATATTTATATATTTAATACTTATAGTATATAATACCTAATATAATATTATATATATATATATATATATATATATTTATATTTATATATATATATATATATATATATATATATATTGTTTATAGTTATATACATATAAAATAAACTAACCTACTAGAACATATCCACAAGAATCAATGTCGTACTTAAAATTGGTTTTACCTTACATTTTGTTATGTTTATGCTCTTGTGCATTAGTGTGCTCTGTATTGTGGTTGTGTGGCGTTTATTATTGATAATCATCTTACATTACGCTTGAGCGTATTGACTTGCGTTGGGTAGAGTGCAATTGCGTATGTTCTAGTGTGTGTATGCGAGTTTGGTTACATACTTTCATGCGTACGTAGTAACAAGCGTGTCCGTGTGTACGAGTATTCGTAATTATCTACCTGCATTTGTTTGTGCGTGCGTGTGTTCATCCGTTCAAGAGGGTATATGTTTGTACATGTGTACTTGAACACATTTGTGTGGGAGTGTCTTTGCGGGTGTAAGTATACGTTTGTACGTATATGCGCACCTTCACGGAGACCTGCATGTTTATGTGTGCGGGGTGATGTCTGTGCTTTCGGGTGTGTGTGCCAGGATATGTATATGCGATTGTATACGTGCGGTGATTCATATATAAGAGCATGCGTGCGTGCGTGGGTAATTTTGTTTGTTTGTGTATATGTTCGGGCATGCGTATGTGCCTGCGTACGCGCTACAGGTACATAAATTAAATGTGCAATACAATTATTTTATTACGGACTATCAGCACTTGTCCTTTTCTTTGCTCTTATGCGAATTTATATACAGAATACCTAGCAAGGTCTTAACAAAATTTTTATTAATGCGATTAATAATTACTTATATTACTACATTAGAAACTAGTATCGAGTAGCAACTTTTATCGCGTATATATTTTATGAAAGCCAAATACCCTAAGTAAAACGTTTCTTTTTATTTTGCATTTCCATAATTCTTTTATATATTTTTTAGGTGCAGAGACACATATTAAATGCGTAAATATAATTTTAATACCCACTATCAACTATATGCATTAATGTGTTTTGCTTTTTACTCGAAGTTTTTTTATTTGTGTGTGCTGCAAGTGGGTACGTGCTTACCGTTTAGCGTGTTTGCGTGCTTGCGTGTTTGTGTAGTTGCGTGCGTGTGTGCTTGCAGGCGTACTTGCGTGCGTGGCTGCATGAGTGTTATTGTATATGTATGTGCCCGCTGATGAGTGCATGTGCGCATTTATTTTGCATAAGCTTTTTAAATATTTTAACTGAAAAGCGCTGAATTTGGATCTGTCGAAAGAAATTTTGCAATTTCTAATATCGTAACTTTAAAGATAAATTTTGCAGGTCAATGTTATACGAATTTATAATACATGTATTAATCTGTTGTCATAACAGTGCCCCATATTTATTCGTTGGATGACTGAGCATGCTGAGTTAAGCTCCTTCGGTGTTTAATATATTAAAAAAATTTGAAATAGATGCAAGGTTTATGTCATCACTTGAATTTATATACTATTGATATGCGCCCCTGACTGTATCTTAGTGGCATTTTTTGCTGTTCCCCTGAATGATCTACAAAATATTGTAAACATTATAATCTGCATAACCAATATCATTTTTGATTGCATCGGACTTTAATAAACTACAACAATGGTTTTTGCCAGAAGCTTTTAATTTTGTCATTTTTATATTGCACATAGGCCGAGAAAACTGACTAAGATTTCGCACCTACTATTCAGCATAATATTATAAC
This sequence comes from Platerodrilus igneus, assembly GCA_036346225.1. Taxonomy (NCBI): domain Eukaryota; kingdom Metazoa; phylum Arthropoda; class Insecta; order Coleoptera; family Lycidae; genus Platerodrilus; species Platerodrilus igneus. Next base: position 124,811 of record JARFIW010001746.1, on the reverse strand, counting down.
GTCAAACATATTAATATACATTTATAAAATAAAGTTTTCCACATTTATGGATACATGAGTGGTATAAATATTAAAACCACTGTGTATTCTACTATCTGCGACGTAAATATTAATTGAATGTCCAGTATGCCATTATAAACGATATAATATTCCTAGATGCCTCCTTTTATTAACGTTTCTCTCTTTGTTTTTATGCATAAGAATAAGCTCTATTTTAAGGCAATTTTCATTGCAGGACCACGATAAATTATTGTGTATCTTACAGTATTAGCTTCTAGTAGTAACGAATACAACTTTTCAACTTGACGTCACCGCAGACTAAATATTTTATACAAAAATTGATTTTATTGTATCTTCTATTATATTGTTTCAGAAAATGTGTGCTGCAAGAAGGTTAATTAAATGTTCTATACAACTACACTAAGTACTATCACCTACCAACATCTTTTTGTTTTCTTATCCGAGTTTCAATAGAATATACTTCGTATTTTCTTAACAGATGGCTAAGTAGTACGATTAATACTTATTTATAACATATCAAATGCTAATATTGCGTCATAATTGGATTTCACTGCTCAAATATTTAAAAAATAAACAAACATTTTAAACAAAATATGTTTTTTATTTTACATTCCTATTGGTTTTTAATTTTTTTTGGGTGCAGAAAACATTCATCTACTGTTTGTCCACATTTATGGATACATGAATGGTATAATTCATATTAAAACCGCTGTGTATTATACTATCTGCGACGTAAATATTAATTGAGTGTGCAATATGTCATTAAAAGCATAATAAAATTCCTAGATGCCAGCTTTTTATTAACGTTTCTTTCTATGTTTTTATGCATAGGAACAAGCTCTATTTTAAGGCAACCTTCATTGCAGCACCAAGATAAATTATTGTGTATCTTATAGTATTAAGTTCTAGTAGTAACGAATACAACTTTTCAACTTGACGTCATATCGGATTAAATATTCTATACAAAAATTGATTTTATTGAATCTTCTATTATATTGTTTCAGTAAATGTGTGCTGCAAGAAGGTTAATTAAATGTGCAATAGAACTACACTAAGTACCGTCACGTACCGACATTTTTTTTTTGTTTTCTTATCCGAGTTTCTATAACGATTACTTTGTATTTTTTAGCAAATAGCTTAGTAATACGACTAATACTTATTTATAATATTTTATCAAATGTTAATATCGCGTCATAATTGGATCCCACTGCTCAAATATTTAAAAAATAAACAAACATCTTAAGCAAAATATGTTATTTTATTTTACATTCCTATTGTTTTTTTTCGTTTTTTTTTGGGTGCAGAAAACATTCATCAACTGTGCAAATATATTTTCCATATACGATATGAACTACCTACATTTATTTTTTATTTAATTTGAATAAGAATTTTATACATATATATATATATATATATGATATATATATATATCAAAATTATATATAATTACAATATATGGTAATACTTATATATAATATGGTTATACTAAACTGTAATTTATATCTGGTATTCCTTAATGGGCTTGACATTATTCTTGCTCTTGTGTATTATACAGTGATTAATTGTGCAATGCAAACTATTTAGAATTATGTTAATACAAGGTTTTGATTTTTTAACTATAAATTTGAACACAGAATTTTAAACACCCTATGAAGAGCCCCCATATGTTCTTGGAATTATATTCATCAAAACTGGTGGCGATAGATGGAATTCAGCAATTTGGCAATACTCTGCATCAAAATTGGTTGTATACTAAATCTGGTTTTGTATCTAAGCGTTATTTTAAGTGCTGGATAAATTACGATAAGATGTGCAATATATGTACAATATATTCTATCGTTTACTTACATGCGAATTTTTGTACATTTTTATTGTTATGATTAACACAGGATACGGAATATTTTGATGGCAGCCCATCTTTCACTAGACTAGTGCTAATTAACAAATATGCCAGCATCTCTACTTTTTATAAAAAACTAAATATCGTATAAAAGAATTGCCTTTTGATCTTGCTTTTATTCCCTTTACCATTGTGTACAATATTATGATTGTACAAACAGTAATTCAATGTATTATATATTTAATAGACATAACAATTATTATTACATATAAGATTTTTGTTCTTTTCCTTTTTATTTAATTTAAAGAATGCGGCATATTTCTAAAGAACGATAAATTTTAGTATTAACAAATAGGTTTATAGTACAATGGGACACATGGGAAAATCGGTGATAATTCTACTTAATTTTTTTATTTTTATTCCATTTTATGGGTTGAATGCGTCGTATGCTAAAAATAGCAATTTCAACATAACAACATATTTTTGTTTACATTTTGTGTAGTATATAGAATATGCTACATAAATGGTAGCCAAACGTGCAACTTATACAGTATGTGATCTATTGCGTATCTATCTACACTTTTTTTTTAGTTTTTCTTAATTTTTTGTTAAGCTCACACATATATGAGCCCCTAAGTTTGGAGTAGTCGTTGTTGTTAACCAATTTTGGTTACATAATTACAAGTGCCGCTTAAGTAGTCGTTTTTCGTGAATCTATTTAAATATCGATTTCATCCTAGATTTGTACTGATTTTTCTAGTACTAACTTATTTGGTTAACGTATTATAATATATTTATTTCTTATTCTATTCACATTAATTATAATAATTATAATTGAAAGTGTCCCACGTTATTATAAGAATTAATAGCAAATTGACTTATAATACGTCTATAATGAAGTGCATTTCTTACTATTTTTTTTTACAAGCAATACATAACATATATTTGTTTCACCTGAACACTGTAAAGTCGTATGGATAGTGTCGATAAGGGTAATGTATAAAGATGAGATCTCTGTATGCGTGCGCGTGTGTGTGTGGGTGTGTGGGTGTGTGGTGTGTGTGGGTGTGAGTGTGTGTGCGTGTGTGTGTGTGTGCGTAGTGTGTGTGTGTGTATGAGTGTGTGTGGTGTGGATGCGTGTGTGTCGTGCGTGTATAGCATAGGTATCTATAATCTGAATTTGGAAAAAGCTGCATATATATATATACATATATGTACATATATATGTATATATATATATATATATATATATATATATATTCAGCTTATTCCAAATTCAGATATGTACTAAAACACACATACACACGCATCACACACTACACACACACACACACACACGCTATATATATATATATATCATATATATTATTCATCACACTTATACTACATTTTATCTATCACATATGATATTCACATAATCGATTTAATAATTAATATACTAATTATTATAATTATTTATAGTTCTTTATTGTGACGGTATGGCAAATATTAATTCATAAACGTTACATGCATACGTACATGCATGCATTTCAATTTTGCATCTGTCACACACACAAAATAAATAGAACAATGTGTACAAATTTGATTGAAATGGTGTCATTTTATTAAATTATACATTTTATATTATTTTTAGTTATGTTAAGTTATAGTTCCTGTTATATTTTACATTGTTGCTAATTATTTATATAAACCTCGATTTAGTATGTAACTTCAAAACCAAACTGTACCAGTTTTTTAAAATTTATCATTTGTAGTGCCTGTGATCAAGAATTAAAATAAATTCGAAAATTTAGGCTATAAAAAAGAGTAGTACTGAACTTGCCAGCTGACCTGAAACCCACAACCAATAATTTATTTATAAATATATAAAACAAGGTCGTTAAACACTAAGATAATTATTGATATATATATATATATATATATATATATATATATGTATATATATTATGTGTTAATAAAAATAAGCAATGCAATACATTGAATATGCTTATAATTAAAAGAAAATTTAGCGTTTTTCTAAAATCGCAACACTAACTACTGTTTCGTTATTCTCCTAAATGATTATTAACTTCAACTACTTCTTCTAGATTAATGTTTAGAGTTGCATACACATAACTACAGCTTACCAAGAAGTTAACTAACAAATTATGTCTACATTAGATATAAGTTAAAAAAATATATTTTATTGGGAAGACTGTGTGAATTTTTGTAAAGGTTTGAAGCTTTACAGCACGTAGCAATACGTTCCTTAAAGGTTTTTCAACGCCGTGTAGTACTCTCTGAATCATATCAATGCTTTTACAACGTGTTTACTTTTTATCATTTTAGATCAATATAAAGTACTTCTTAAAACTAAAAGTGCATGGAAAGCTACTCGAAAGATACAAGATAGTGTAGTATTCTACTGAATGTAGATATAGCTGCTAATAAAATTAAGGAAGGTTAAATAAAATTTGAGAATTTTAACTAATTGAACTTTAGTTCGCATATAAACGGGCAAAGCGAACGTTATAACCTGCATGAATGAGAACGTGAATATGAATGTGTAGGCGTTCATGTATGCGTACGTTCGTCCATGCGTTTGTTAGTGCGTAGATACGTTAGTGAATCCGTGTGGGCTTGATTATTTTTGTTCATGTGTACGTACCTTAGTGCAATTGTGCGTGCATTAGCCGTGCGTGAATGTGTTTGTTCGTGCATGGTTGCATTCGTACATTGGTGTAACTGTATGTGAATGCGTCGGCGGACGGGTTTGTGCGAATGTGCATTTGTACGTGAGTGTGTACGTAGTTGTCTAATCGACGGCGTTTGTGTGTGCGCGGTTACAAAAACGAGTGGGCGCGCGATTGCATACTTATATAAGTTAAAGTGTTAACAAAATATTTTTGCTATAAATAGTTGTACAAGATTGAATTTGTATGTTTGGAAATTATAAAAATTACTTATGAATGTAAATGTTTCATTTTTAGTTTATTCTCCAAATTACCTCAATTTCGAATTATTTTTTTGTACAGTTATAACAAAGTAAAATAAAACATGACAGCAGTATTGCTGAAACATTTAACGTTTTTGTGCAATGAACAAAAGAAACACTGAATATATGCTTCCTGCACATGTTCGTTATTGCAATGTCTAATGTATAGTATTGTGATTAAAGTCTATTACCGAGCAAATCTTAAAACATAAGACTGTGCAATACAAAACTTCAAAGCAAATCCATTAAATAATTGTAGGTTTTTATTATAAAACTTATTGAGCGTTAATTACAATTTTCTGAGCCCAATAGTTAGCCTTTAAAAACGGGGTTTTTAAAAATGGCGTTGAATGTGTCACAACAGAAAAATTCACAACCGATTTTAGTTGCAGATGTAATTGCAATACCACAAAAAAGCGAAATAATAATTAAGGCACCATACCAAACAAAATGCTCGTTATTCTAAGTGTACGCCTAAGTGCGTGCGTGCGTGCGTGTGTTAGAGTGGGCATGTGTGCGGTATGCGTTCCTGTATGTGCTTGCGTACGTGAGCGCGTTTTGGATGCATATCTATGTGCGTGGTGGCGTGAATCCGGGCGTGCGTATGGGTAGGCCTGTGCTTGCGTGTGTGTGAGTGACTAAGTGCGTACATATGTATGTGTACTACATATATATATATGGACGTGATAAAGAGCGACGAGAGATCATTGAAACCTTAATCCTAAAATAAATCGACGTGTGCATGTTAGTCCGCATGCGTAGGTGCTGACGTGCATATCTGCGTGTCTGTTAACTGCTTATTGGTGTGTATGAGTGCGTCAATGTGTGAGTGCGTACAAGCGAACGGTGTGTTTGCACTAAGCGAGCGTAAACGTGTAACATGCGTGTGTACTATCATTCGTGCGGGCGGTCTTGTATTCGTACGCATAGGCGTGCTTTCGTGGTTGCTTTAGGTGGATAAACGTACGATCGTCTGTTCGTATGTGTGTGTGCTTGCGGACGTGCCAGCGTACGTTCGGGTGTACTTCAGTGCTTTGTTGTATGTATACGTGTGTCTGCGTGCTTTCATGTGCGTGTGTTTCTCATGTGGTGCAAGAATATTCATCAAATGTGTAAAGCTATACTTAATACTACGAACTATATACATTTATCTACATGTTTGTCTTTATTCGAATTATGCTTAATTTTTCTTATCAAATATAGCACTATGGCTAATAATTATTTATATTATTGCATCAAATACTAATTTCGATTCATAACTGGATTTCTCCGCAAAAATATTTTAAAGTTAAGAAATAAATTAAAGCAATATTTTTTTTTTTATTTTACATTCCTTTTCTATATTTTTTTGTGTGCACAGAACATTCATCGTATGTGCAAATATATTTTTTTGTAAGTGCTATCCAATATCTACATTTATTTTTTGGTTTTTATTTGAATTTAAATACAGAATACACCGTATATGTATGGGATATATATATATATATATATATATATATATATATATATATATTGTAAAAATGTTCTAGTAGATTAGTTTATTTTATATGTATATAACTATAAACAATATATACACATAGTATAAATATAAAATAAACTAACCTACTAAAACATTTCTACAAGAATCAATATCTTACTTAAATTGGGTTTACCTGTACATTTTGTTATTGATCTTGTCCATTAGTGCGCTATATATTGTGATTGTGTGGCGTGTACCATTTATAATTATATTACATTACGTTTCAGCGTGTTGACTTGCGTTAGGTAGAGTGCAAATGCGTGTGTTCTAGAATGTAAATGCGAGTGTGCTTGCATGCTTTCATGCATATGTGGGAGCAAGCGTGTCCATGTGTTCGAGTATGCGTAAATATCTACCTGCATTTGTTTGTGTGTGCGTGTGTTCATCCGTTCCATGAGGGCATATGCGCGTGCATGTGTACTTGGACACATTTGTGTAGGCGTGCTTTTGCGCGTGCAAGTATACCATTGTGTCTACAGGCTCCATCACGGGGACTTGCATGTTTATGTGTGCGAGGTGATGCCTGTGCTTTCGTGTGTGCGTGCCAGGATATGTATATGTGTTTGTGTACGTGCGGCCATTCATGTGCAAGAGCATGCGTGCGTGGGTAATTTAGTTGTGTTCGCGTATGTGTTCGGGCATGCGTATGTGTCCGCGTTCGCGCTACAGGTACATAAATTAAATGTGCAATACAATTACTTTATTTGATACGAATTACCAGCACTTCTCCTTTCCTTTGCTCTTATCCGAATTTATATACAGAATACCTATCAACGTCTTAACAAAATTTTTACTAATGCGATTAATAATTACTTACATTGCTACATTAAAACTAATATCGAGTAATAACTCCTATCGCGTATATATCTTAAGAAACCAAATATTCTAAGTAAAACTTTTTACTTTTTTTTGCATTTCTCTGTTTTATATTTTTTTTGTGCAGAAACACGTATTAAATGCGTAAAAATATCTTTTATACGCACTATCAACTATCTGCATTAATGTGTTTTTGCTTTTTATTCGAATGTTTTTTTTGTGTATGCTGCGTGTTTGCGTGCTTGTGTAGTTGCGTGCGTGTGTGCTTGCAGGCGTACTTTCATGCATGTGCGTGCGTGGCTGCATGAGTGTTCTTGTATACGTATGTGCCCGCGGATGAGCACATGTGCGCATTTATTTTGCATAAACCTTTTAAATATTTTAACAGAAAAGCGCTGAATATGGATCTGGCAAAAGCAATTTTGCAGTTTCTAATATCGTAACTTTAAAGACAAATTTTGCAGGTCATGTTATGCAAATTTTTAATATGTGTATTAATCTGTTGTCATAACAGTGCCCACATGATATTCCATAATTATTCGTTGGGTGACTGAGCATGCTGAGTTAAGCTCTTACTGTGTTTAATATACTAAAAGAATTTGAAGTAGATGCAAGGTTTATGTCATCACTTAAATTTATATATTATTGATATGCGCCCCGGACTGAATTTTAGTGGCACTTTTTCGCTGTTCTCCTGAATGATCTACAAAATATTGTAAAAATAATAATCTGCATAACCAATATCATTTTTGTTGCATTGGACTTTAATAAACAACAACAATGGTTTTTGCCAGAAGCTTTTAATTTTGCCATTTTTATATTGCACCTAGGCCGAGTAATCAGACTAACATTTTGCACCTACTGTTCAGCATAATATTATAACCTCAAACTTATAATTAATTCACATTTATGAAAGAAAATTGTCTACATTTATGGATACATGAATGGTATAATTCATATTAAAACCGCTGTGTATTATACTATCTGCGACGTAAATATTAATTGAGTGTGCAATATGTCATTATAAGCGTAATAAAATTCCTAGATGCCAGCTTTTTATTAACGTTTCTTTCTATGTTTTTATGCATAGGAACAAGCTCTATTTTAAGGCAACCTTCATTGCAGCACCACGATAAATAATTGTGTATCTTATAGTATTAAGTTCTGGTAGTAACGATTACAAATTTTCAACTTGACGTCATATCGGATTAAATATTCTATACGAAAATTGATTTTATTAAATCTTCTATTATATTGTTTCAGTAAATGTGTGCTGCAAGAAGGTTAATTAAATGTGCAATAGAACTACACTAAGTACCGTCACTTACCAACATTTTTTTTTGTTTTCTTATCCGAGTTTCTATAACGATTACTTTGTATTTTTTAGCAAATAGCTTAGCAATACGACTAATACTTATTTATAATATTTTATCAAATGTTAATATCGCGTCATAATTGGATCCCACTGCTCAAATATTTAAAAAATAAACAAACATCTTAAGCAAAAAATGTTATTTTATTATACATTCCTATTGTCTTTTTCGTTTTTTTTTTGGGTGCAGAAAACATTCATCAACTGTGCAAATATATTTTCCATATACGATATGAACTACCTACATTTATTTTTTTTTGTTTTATTTGAATTTTATATGTATACATATATATATATATATATATATATATATATATACAAAATATATTTATATATATATATATATACATAAAATATTTATTTATGTATATATATATATATATATATATATATATATATATATATATAATAAACTAATGTACCAGAATACTTTTACTATATCTGGTATTCTACTTAAAATTGGTGTTGCCCTACATCTTGACATTATTTTTGCTCTTGTGTATTATACAGTGATTAATTGTGCAATTCAAACTATTTATAATTATGTTAATACAAGCTAAAAATCGTATTTAAGAATTGTTCTTTGATCTTGCTTTCATCCCTTTTACCGTTGTGTACAATATCATGATTGTACAAACAATAATTCAATATATTGAATATTTAATAGACATAACAATAATTATTTACATATAAAATTTTTTTTTTTTTATTTTTTCTCTTAACGATTGTGGCATATTTCTAAAAAGTCATAAATTTTAGTACTAACTAATAGGTATATTGTACAATGAGACACATGGGAAAATCGGTGATAATTCTACTTAATTTTTTTTTATTTTTTATTCGATTTTATGGGTTGAATTCGTCGTATTTTAAAAATAACAATTTCAGTATAATAACATATTTTTGTTTACATTTTGTGTGGTATATTAAATATGGTACATAAATGTAGCCGAATATATACAATATATACAACATGTAATCTATTACGTATCTATCTACATTTTTTTGAGTTTTTTTTTATTTTTTGTTAAACTCACACACATATTAGCCCCTAGGTTTGGAATAGTCGTTCTTGTTAACAAATTTTTAGTTAAATAATTACAACGCTGCTCAAGTTGTCATTTTTTTGTGAATCTATTTAAATATCGATTTCATCATAAATTTGTTCTAATTTTTCTAGTACTAACTTATTTGGTTAATGTATTGTAATATATTTGTTTGTTATTCTATTCACATTAATTATAATAATTATAATTAAAAGTGCTCCACGTTTATTATAAGCATTAATAGCAAAATGGTATATAATACGTTTATAATCAAGTACATTTCTTACTATTTTTTTCTAAAAGCAATACATATCATATTGTTGTTTTACCGGGAACACTGTCAAATCGATATGAATAGTGTCAATAGGACTTATGTATATGAGATGTGATTTCTGTGTATGTGCGCGTGTGTGTGTGTTGTGTGCATGTGTGTGGTGTGTGGTGTGTTTGTGTGTGTGAGAGAGAGACAGAGAGTGTTTTGTGTGTTCGTGTGTGTGTGTGTGTGTGTGTGTGTGTGTGTGTGTGTGTGTGTGTGTGTGTGTATGTGTGTGTGTAGCATAGGTATCTGTAATATGCCTTTGGAATTAAGCTGAATATATATATATATATATATATATATATTTATATATATATATATATATATATATTATATATATATATATATATATATATATATATATATATATATATATATGAATATTATGTGTTAACAAAAAAAATTAGCAATGCAATACATTGAATATACTTATAATTAATAGAAAATTTTACAGTTATTCTAAAACCAGCAACGAAGTACCACGAATATCGTAACACTAGCTACTGTTACGTTATTCGCCTAAATGATTATTAACTTCAACTACTTCTTCTATATTAATGTTTAGAGTTGCATACACATAACTACAGCTTACCATAATGTTAAGTAACAAATTATGTCTATATTCGATATAAGTTAAAAAACATATTTTATTGGGAAGACTGCGTGAACTTTTGTGAAGGTTTGAAGCTTTAAAGCACGTAGTGATACGTTCCTTAAAGCTTTCTAAACGACTTCTTAATTTATAAACTGTAGTTACGTGGACGAATGCAGCACAGGAAACGTATATCTTTATAAAAAGAGTTTCTGCGGGGCTTCGGATTTTTATACTTGTCCTCTCTCAACGCCGTAATACTCTCTGAAACATACCAATGCATTTTCAACGTGTTTACTTTTTATCATTTTAGATCAATATAAAGTACTTCTTAAAACTAAAAGTGCATTAAAAGCTACGGAAAAGATACGGGATATGTAGTATACTGCCGAATGTGGATAAAATTGCTTATAAAAATTAAGAAAGTCTATATAGAGGTTTAAGATTACAACTAATTGAACGTTAGATCACATATAAACGATCGAATCAAACGAAAATGAATATCTGTTGTTCTCGCAAACGACTTAGCTCAATACTAATATCTAAATCACAGGCTTCATTCCAAACAGTGACTGGGGAATACTTACTGGAATGCACATACTAATTTTACGAAAAATTTATATTCCGTATGCAAAATAATAAATATGGGTTGACTAATTTCGGCATACTGAGTATGACACTTTTTATTAAAATAGCGATATTTGCATTCAATTTATTTATAAAATTTATTCACTATTTGTTTAAATTGTAGAAATATGTCGAAATTGCAGTATGATTTAGGTAATTTCTTTGACAACATAAAGTAAAGTAGTTATTTTTTTAAATGTAAATGAATTAGGAATAATTTTTCGGTGTACAAGCAATTTAAAATACAAGTTTAAATATTGTTATGTTTGTAATAAGCGATACAAGTGCGTGGCTCGGTACGATAGATAACTGTGTTTAAGTTTTTGTAGGAGGTACTACTGATACTTTTTTAGCGTACAAGAGCAAATTTTATACTTAGAACGTCTGCAAAATAACGCCCTTCACACATTATAAAATTTATTTGCGTAATAAAAACCAGGATTTATTTTATTAACTATAATTTATAATGTAGAGCATGCATCGATATTGCTCGTACTTTATTTTTTAATTCATAGAATATCCATATCAATTGCAATAGTCACATACTTTAAAATAATATAATGCGGATATAAAACTACTAAGATTGATACTAACATTTCAGGATGCAGCAACGGTATAGTTGACGCATAAGAATTCATGAAATTTGACACTTGTATGGTTGAACATTGAGCGGTTTGAGTACAGCATAGTTTTAAAGTTAATAATATTAAAAGAAACGTCGATTTAAATGATAAGCACTTTAGAGTAATGATTTTAACGCGTAGCATTACGCTAACGATAAATTTGATGGGAAAGAAAAAATGAAGTAAATTTGAAAGAGTAACTAAAATTTCGACGCATCTTGTATGCTAAGTTTCTCGAATATTAATCTTAATTAATCATGATATATCAAATTATGTTTCTATAAAAATAGTTCAGATACTAATGTATAAACATTGTTTCCTTTAAATACATTGTAACGCAAGGATTCACTATAACTTAATTTAATACTACAAATGAAGACAGATTTCGATATGATAAAACACTGCGTATGCATTTCCCATAAACGGAATAACTTATCAGACAGATATCGTCCATCCAGACTACCAGTACATGAAAATAATACAATATTGCTCACAATAGGAATGACTATAACCGTTATTCAGTTTTAATTAAAATTGAAAAATTATAAAACCAAATACCGATAGCAACTAATATATGATAAAATATTGGGAAAAAATAACCATAGCTTTACCTGACGGAAAAGAATTGGAATTAATTATTTGCAAGCCGGTAAGAAGAATGTCTCATAATGTAGTGATGCAAGGAAGTAATATAGCAGAGGAAAGTGTAGTTAGCGGAGATAAGAAAAAGTTAAAAGGCAAGATCGAAAACTTTAGGTTTGGGAAGTAGCTCAGAAAGTGAATTTGAAAACGTAAATATTAAGGAATATGACTAAAAAGTTGAACGAAACCAGCTTGCAGCAATAACGTAGCTTTCCCCGAAAGGAAATACCTAAATAATGGGCAAACTTGAGTAGAATTTCGCTTGCAGCTTTTGGAAAGTATGTTTTTTTTGGACGCAGAATTTTGAAAACTCATGTGTGCCGTAATAAAAGGGCTACTTGCAGAGATAGAATAAAATAAATATTTAAAACTAGCTAAGCATACTGTCGGAGGCTTTCACGGCCAGAGTCATTATAAATATTTATGGTTCCGGGTTGGTACCGTGTCATTTTATACATTAAGGTCGACGTTTTGCCCACTTTTATAGGGGGCTTTATCAGGACAAGTAAAGAAATAAGTAATAAAATAAATGTAAAAATAATAAAGATAAGAATGATAATATTAAGTAGACAAGTTAAAGTGTAAAGCGAAGAGTTACTCCCGAACTAGCAGACTCACTAGCCCATTCAGAGCCAAAAGGTGTCTTGTGGCAAAGTAATTGGTGAAAGTAGCGAAAGTGGTAGTTTATATAGAGCGAAAACTTGATGCATGAGCGATCATGAATAGAGAGGAGTGTCGTCGCGGATCAGTGAACGTCACGGTTTCGCTGTTGTGAACATAGGCTTGTTTTCCAAACGAGAGAAAGGTAGTAGCCGTTGTCTTTGTTTAGGTTATTAGAATATTTATTGGTTTCTATGAATTCTCTAATTTTTCTATTGTAAAAAATGGAATTCTGGCAATTAGTTTCGTTTGTAACTAATATACAAACCTGCCTCGTGAGGGTATCAAAATACCAATAAAATAATAGGACATGACCCCTACATCTAAAGTACTCAAACGTTTCGGAACATTGCCTTGCAAGCTTGCTACAGTCGGTAAGAGGGTGAGGTTCATTAAGTTACAACACACTAAGATGTAAATTTAGATTGTTTTATTAACTGTACAACTAATTAAACCTTAACCTAATGACATATGAGTACAAAATATATACAATATTTTCCGTTATATACAATAGGGCGCCACCGTAAGGGAGGGGAAGGCTTACGAGCCTTATCAAGGTATTATCACTGGTTGCACTTTGTTCTTGAGAATGGGAAAAGATTGTCACAAATACGCACGCAGAAAATTTTAACACTGCACTACTGTGGAACCCTATAGTCCCCGGCTAGCTAAACACTATACGACTAAACCAAATTAATGTCTAAATTCCTTAGGACTAGTCTACTTTTTAAGGATATAAGAACCAATTTCGGGCTCAAACACCCCAATACAATAATTAATTATATATACAGTATTCTAATAAAGTTACCTACTGTGACCCACGCTCTAAGTTAACAAGGGTGTCTCCAATTAACGGGACAGAAACGACCTTTTCACCGGTCAACTATTACTGTAACGGAACTCGTTCAAGTACACACAAAGATTATCACTACGGGAGTCCTTTACTACTATACCCGACCTGAAAATTGCGTAATCAGGTAGGTTTCGTTGCTAAGCTATTGCGTGAGCCCCCAGGCTACCGTCGAAATAACAATGAAGCGGTGTACCCTGCTGAAAACTCGCTGTCTGCCGAAATAAGTACTCAGGGATTAAAATTTCAACGCGTTCAACTTAAGCCCAAGCTCAGAGCTTTAATCTGAACGTCGGTATTTTTACAGAACGTCGGCACAATTTAGTTAAACAATTACGGATACATAATTCATAACACAACCTTTGAGTTCATTATTTAAAAAAATACCATAACCTCTGTTTTAGTAACTGGGAAAGTACTTACTCAGAATAAAATAAAAAACACACATCACTTTACTTTCAGAAGTACAGAAATCCACAATCTGTCTGTCGGAAGTATCGAAATAAAAAACGCCCCTTCCATCCCACGCTGAACTCCTTATATACCTTTAAGTTAATTGAAAAATACCCAGTCCAGTTTAGCTCTCATAATCGAAAAGGTTAAGCCTGTCATAAATCACTAACAATTGCTTTAGGATAGCCAAAATCTCCCTCACAAGAAAACTCCTTAACTATAATTTCAGTTAAGTAACCAAACTAATTGAAAATTATTCAGACAACTCGGGCTGCTTTATACATAACTAGGGTCTTAACTACTTGATTGACATCTATTAGTAGATACTACTAATCTGACACGTTAAGTGCCTTCCAAGTAAAGCTCCGTACCTTGGGAATGTTAATTAAATCTTTGGATTATATTTTCCAAGAACCCTGCTCTGGCTACTTGAGAACGGAGCTTTTGAAGCCGTTTAAAATCGCAGACATATTTATGTTACAAAACCGTTATCCTAATAATTGGGACGCTAAAATTAAACTAGAAAATAAACCAATTTGAGAAATAATAGAGAGTTATTTTTACATAACCGACTGTACTAAAACAGTATGTTACACGTTTTGTTAAAGTTAATGGCTGGCCGAACACCAACATGAAACAGGCCATACCATTAACTTTGACAAAACGAAACTAATTGCCAAAATTCCATTTTTCTACAATAGAAAAATGAGAGGATCCATAGAAATCAATAAAAACTCTAATAACCTAAACAAAGACAATGGCTACTACCTTTTCCCCATTTAAAAAACAAGCATATGTTCACAACAGCGGAACCATGACGTTCACTGATCCGCTACGACACTCCTCTCTATTCATGATCGCTCATGCATCAAGTTCTCGCCCTATAAAAACTACCACTTTCGCTACTCTCACCAGTCATTTCACCACAAGACACCTTTTGGCTTTGAATGGGCTAGTGAGTCTGCTAGTTCAGAAGTAACTCTTCTCTTTACACTTTAACTTGTCTGCTTAATATTATCATTTTTATGTTTATTATTTTTATATTTATTTTATTTTATTACTTTACTTGTCCTGATGAAGCCCCTTTTAAGAGTGGCCGAAACGTCGACCTTAATGTTTAAAATGACACGGTCCCAACCTGGAACCATAAATATTTATAGGTAAGTATACATTTGTAAAGGATATTCAGCTACCCCAGTGATGCAGTCGTGTTTGGAAGAAGTATTTTCTTTTTCAATTTTATTTAATTTGACAAAAATTTATTAAATATTTCAAGGAATTTTATACAAGGGGAAAAGTTTAGATAACCGAAGAAAGGGAAACCTATGCAGAATAACCGTCCTTCGTGTAGGGATTCAATCAGAAGGAATTGTTGTGACAGACGGTTTGGGGCATCAAAGCTATGGCAAGAGAAAAGCCTTTCAAGATACGTAATTAGGGTAACCTAGATTTCTGTTTTTGAGCCATTTTATTTATCATCTTTATTTATGTATTTTTTTTATTATTTTATAAATTTTTCTACAGGAACTCACACCTGCACCACTGCAGTTAGCTGACACATCTTTATAGTATTACGGGGTATCCTCATTTCTTTAAGACAAATCAAAGTTTATTAGTTACCGTTCATTTTATCCGTATTATGATTTTGCTTTGAACTTAAAAAAATGAATAGTTGTATTCTTGCAAAGTTCTGTAATCAAAAGCAAAGTGAAAGGAAAGAAGCCCGCGCAAACATCAAATTAAGTAGAAGATATTAAATGATGTAACCATATCAACCGCTCTAATAGAAAATTTTAAGCTACAGAGATAAGGGGGAAAAGTGTAATAAGTCGCAATACTGTATTACCAAAAATCATCTGAGAAATTGCATAAAGACAAACAGCAATAATGCAATTACTGTTCTCATATACTTGTTATTGGGAACTCAAAACTGGATTATACATCTTACCTGAAAAATCAAAAATTTAATTAATGGCAGAGCTTGTCTAGAGATAAAATATAATGGTCGATATGGTTTGATTGTAGATATTTAGAAAGTATCAATTAAATATTTATTAAACATTCAGAAGTCGACATATAACCCATATCAAAAGTTGCTCTCTGACATACGAAAAAATACTTTAAGGAATCTTTTACCAATAAATAAATTAAAAAATTGACATACACAAAAAAGCTTGTCCAAGATGTTAAAGAAATATAACTGGGTTTTATAGAATATATTTTCTAAATAACTTTGGAAACTACAAAGTGACTAACCTTTGCAAATAGCAAAATATGTTGAATAAAAAAGCTGGTATCAATATTTACAAACAGATATGCTGACAATACGTTTTTGACTTATCACGCTTGAGTCGACAACTTGTTTAATTTGATACCTGTCATTCGTGGATATGACACATTCGGTTTGCCCTACAGGCATACCACCCAGTTAAACCGTTTTGAACATGTTGAATAATCTACTGGATCATAAACATGCTCTATATTATCAATCTTTAGTCTAAAATTTTGAATATATGACATGATTGCGGAAGATGTTGATTCATGTAGGTCACTATTGTCACTGGCATATCCATTGGGATTGTTATTGTTCTGTATTTCTCTTGTAATTGACTTAATGGCGACATTAGATGTGTTATCCTGAGGAACGGGCACACCGTTGCAGTGTGCAAGCCAACTAGTTGCTGTAACAAGGAAGAGGTTTCTTAAAAGTCAAAATGTGGGCTTTTCATTTACTTTGAAGAGCTCAGAAATAATACGGTTATTGTTTTGGAGGCGCCAAATCACAAGTGGTCTTGGCAACCCTACTCTGCGATATTCCTTTCTACTTGAAGAGGTGACTACTGTAACTAGAACCTTTCCGTCGCGTATTATCTTTTTCTGTCAATTACCCGTTCTCTCTTTAATTAAAGGAGCTACTTGTCACAGCTTTAAGGAACTCATTAAGTTTAGTCAAGATAAAAAAAATGGGCAGAGGGTTTTTCAATACCCCGAAGTCCCCCAACGACTGCTACTACTATCTCGTAAGTGGGGCTGATTGTAAGTGTAAATAAAAATTAGCAAACCTAAACATAATTTTTATTACCACATCCCATATTTGAGATGTAAATGTAGCATATTTTTTTCCAAAAGGGCAAAATCTAATTTGCTACGCTTTCTGTAATTGAATCTCTACGCTTGTTCACACGCGCTTCTAAAAATTTGTAACAAACAATTTCTAATAAAAATCTGATCATATCTGCTTCTGCGATAGGTTGACATTGAAATTATTCCATGGCTCTGTTCATGATAATGGCATCTCTAAACTTGGCTCTAAAGTAAAACATATTCTGTTAACTTATATAACTATTACATTATGCTTCAACTTACAGACCAGCTGGTTCTAATGCTAACTTCGTCGTATCTCCAGATGATGAGATCATTCTGTGTCCGGGTGGTCAACACCTGCTATTATTCACTATGTCATAACGACGTCGAAGCTCCTCGCATCACTTACTTATTTTAAGTGGCAAGAAATTAACAGTTTTCATTTTCATATCAATCACCCTGAACGACATTTTACTTTGAAATAAAACCACCGACACAACTTTAATCCGTCTTATTTTCTGTCCCAATTTATAAACAGCATTTCTTGGTACATTTATTGTGCGTTTAGTTATATTTTCAGAACCCATAATGTTTCTGAATGTATTCTAAGATATTATTAATAATCACTGCTTCCAACAACTGGTGATAAAATCACTATCCCATTATAAGCAATAATGTAAACCACATTCTCATTAAAATAAAAGCATTGGAATATTAATGCTTCATAACATTTAAAACTTCTTGAATTAAAAATTACACTCTTGCGATCTTATTTTTAACTCTAAAATAACGCAGCGCGTTACAGATACCGAAATAAAAATGATTTTGCTTCTAGATTCTATTCATTTTTCTGTTTTTGGTTAAGGTTCGATGGTATTTTAAGCATTATTAGCTCCAGAGTTTTGGTTGGGGGTGGGGTTGAAAAGTTTTGTAAAGTATACGCTCATTATTTTTATATCTCTTTTAACAACGAATTTTCCGAATAATAAATAATTTTGGTGTTTTCATTATCGCTAACATCAGATATCTGGCACTTATAATACTGTTAATGTAGTTAGACGTTGGTTTTTATATAACTATATAGCTTCCTAGGATGGTGGACATTTTATATATTAAAATATTTAACTATCCTTAACGCACCGCAGCTACTATTCAGCTTTCCCAGCACATTTCTTTAAACGCTTTAGACGAAAATACATATTCATTGTAGGTGTAGAGTAAGTTGATATAACTATTTAAATCATCATAATTAGGTTTTCAATTCTGAGCTAACCTGCACATTTCCCTGAAATTCCCACAGCCTACATTTTTCACTATCTGTGTGCAATAGTTTTATTCTAGGACTATCTATTTTTCCTTTCTCTACCTCTAATATATGCCGCGCTGTTCCCTCATGCCTTAGTATGTGAATTATCGTCCCATCTCTACTATTTTTTACTGTGTTCTACATATTTCTACTTTCTCTACCATTTCTAGTACCTTTTGTTTTTAACTCTGTCTGTCTATAAGTAATAAATTCACATTCTGTTGACCTCATTTCCCAAATCCTATTTCCCCTTTGACAACAAATTTTCTTCGCTACCATTTCATCTTTCAGATAAACCTATCTTAATTTTTTTGTTTCGAAAATGAGTCCTTTTCCTCCACATCTTGCCAAAAGGTTTTTCTTCACTCCATTTTTTATCTTTCATCTGACCAGAATTTCTTTGAGTCCATGCATCTTTTTGAGTAAACCTATCTTGTTTGTATCAATTAATTTAATTTTCTCGCTACCCGAATTTCCTTTCTAGGAATTTTTATGCATCACCAATTTACATAGACCTAATTTTAAGATTTCTCCAACTTCATTGACCAACGTTCTTATAAATTTTTTTATCTCGATACATTAAATAGCTAGAATTTTAATGTAAATTACCGGGAATGTTTAAACGTTTAAAATCACCACCCCTGAAAGCACATTATCTCAATAAATTTTTCCCCTTTCCACCCACGAGATTGTCCTTTTTGGTTCAATTAATTTAAATTTTCTAGTGTTTTTTAAAATTTTTTCCCCTCCCGGATCCCATTTTAGATTTTTCGTACTTTTTCCTTTTTTTTTTTAAACATCTTGGTAGCAATTTGAACCCGAATCTTTTAAAGAATTTGGAACCCTCCTTATTAAACCTAAATTTCTTTCCAATTTACCTAAAAAAAACATTTCCATTTTTAAAACTTTTATTTCATTCTAAATTTGTAACCCATTAAAAAATTTCCAATTTTTATTTTGAACCATTCTCATGCCATAAATTTTTTACCAAATTTTAAAGCCAACCGGCCGTTTCAACCTCTTGATTTTTGGTTCCTTAACTCGCATTTTTCCTTCAAACGAAACCAATTTTTTGAAGGTTCAACATTAAGCTTTCCTTTGTGTAAAGGTGGTTTCCAAAATTTACTTAACTTTCAAATTAAATTTGCCTTTTCTTAAAAATGGGCCTCCTGACCTGGCTTCTTTATAATTAATTACGGTGTTAAACGCCTACCTTTCTCCATTCGCCTAGGAAATCTTTTTTTTGTTTCCTTAATCCATAATTTTCCATTTCAAACGTTTTCAATAATTGTTTGTTTCGTAAATTTAACGTGGCGGACTAAGTTTATTAATCATCCCTTTTTTTTGTTGTTAAGTTGTTTTTGAAAAGGATCCGGTCCCACATTTAATATTTGTGGGAGGAGTTGAAAGGGCTTTCCCAGACTTTGTTCTGGTGCCTTTGAGATTTCCTTATTAAACGGAAATCATTAAAACGTTTCAAACCAATTAGGCAAAAAAATCCTAAAGTTATTGTTAACTTACAAAAAAAGTTTACTGCGACCTTTTTGCCTATGAATGAAACCGATTTCCGGCACCAAAATTGAGGAATTTAAAACTAATATATTTTGCCTTTAATACAAATTTAAACAACACCTGGTCCTTTTGTTAACCTTAGTAAAACAAAAACTTTCCCGTTTAAACTTATTTAAAACCAAAGTGGTAACCCCCATTTTGAATGCAAAATATGAATTAACCAAACTTTAACCTTACTAAAAATCCAACTTGGTCTACAAGGTATTACAATTTAATTTAAAATTTCTACTTTAGGAAATGTTCTTGAATATTTTCAAATAATAAAAAATATATTTCTATTAAAACCCATATTTATTTTACGATTTAATATAGATTAAATTTAAATTGTAGGGTTCCTAAACTAACATTTTTTAGCAAACCAAATCATAATACCTTCGCCATCATCTTGTAATTTAGAAGTTTTTTTATTTCGAAAACCTTTTTTTCACCAATGCATTTTTTGTAATTAATTTTGTTTTGGTTTTTTTCCAATAGGTTGGCCGCAGTTTGATTTAAACCGGTTACCGTATCTTAAAATTAGATCCGGTTCTTTCCAAATTCAATTTAGAAATAAATTTCTTAATCCATTAAATTCACCCATGTTCAAATTCCAAATTTAAACACAATTTTAGGTTTTTAAACCTGGGCTTAAGTCTGATCAATTACAATCCAGTACTAAAACATTTTCGCAATTTAAAATACAACCTCTCACTGCAAATTTTATTCGGAAATTCCCTTTTTCCCAAAACCCATTTAATTTTTATAAGTCCAATTTTTGTCGGAAAATTAATTTTTTAGATCATTGCTATTTCATCAAAACGATTAAACTTCATTTTAAGGAACCCCATAAACCCACCTTTTTTGAACCAAGATTATGGCTTCGCCTAAAAATTTCCAATTTGTTAAAAAATACCTAATTTCGTAAACGATTTGTTGGCAGAATTGTAAAACATTACCAACAGTTTTTAACCAAAAACCCCTTTTTCAAACCCAAAAAAATTTTTAGGGCCAATTTCCCAATTTCCCTGAAAAAAACCCCAAAATTTTTCTTTTAAAAATCCCAAAACCCCAAACCTCAAAAGAGGGCCCCTTTTATTAACTTTAATTTTCCCCTTTTTAAATCCGGGCCCCTAACCAACAATTTTCCCGCCAATAAAAACAAATACAAACCCAACTATAAACGGACCAAAAATTTTATTTTCAATGGGTGAAATTAATTAAAAGGGGTTTAAAAAATAATTTTTTTTTATCAAACAAAATTGCGGCTGACACAGAATTTATGAAATACCTAATTTATTATGCTGTTATCATAAATGGTAGGGTGCAGAAAATTCTTGATTATTTAACAAATAACAAGATATGTAAGTGTACAGTTTGTCTTGAAAGATTAAAAATATAACTATCTACGAACAAATACTCACGAACAAAAGCTGGTTTAATGTCAAGTTGATTTTTGATCGATAGCTGCAACTCTTTAAAATCTTCGATTAGGACTGAATTTTATATGTACCATAGTTTGATGTGGAGCACTAAATGGTTCAATGTCGACAACGAAAAATAACACGCATTTGGACGACAAAGTACCGTACTGTAAAGACAGCCACAAAGGTCTTAACCTACAACTTGGTACGCCCAATGTACGAGAACAACTCTTTTAATTGGGCACGAGGAAGTAATAGTGGTTCGCTTTTATTTTGATAGTAGAAGCTGAAAATAAATTATAATATACAGGGTGTTCCATTTTAAAAAATATAACTTTAATACGTTTTGTGTTTCTTGGACACCCTGTGTATTATGAAAATAATTTTAAAATGTAGCTCAACTAGGCCCCTATCCAACCCAAAATGCAAACTTCTTTCAAATCAAGCAATTTAACTTTAATGCTTAGTGGCGTATAACTTGAATAACCCTGTATACTAATAAGAAAACTCCCGATTAAATTGGACATTAACGACAATCACTACTGTAGTCTATAATACACTTCAAAAATTGACAATTGTGATGTAACTTTTAGATTAATTCTTTGAATGCTCTTCACCTTAGCATTATATTATTCTTTCAGAACCATATACCTAGGACAATTTTATACAGCTGATAAAGAATTCGAAAATAGCTTAGTGTCATGTAGTCTAGTGAAACAGGACTACAAGAAAGAGCAGTCGATTTGCTAGTTATCGAGGGCATGAAATTAAGTATATAGCATCTAGATTTTTTACGAAGAAATAATCGTGGTTTTGGTTTATACTTAAACAAAATAGTTTAAGGGTTACTTTTGGTTACCTAAATTTAGAAGCACTTTATATTGCATCGATTATAATAAATTATAATAATAATAAATTATAATAATATATTATAATAAATTAAAAATACTTTACTCACCAATGTTATTTTCTGGATATGGTAAAAATTCCTGCATTTCATGCAAAAGCCGAATGATTTCTTCCCTATCATTGGCAATACTACATACTTCCTCATGACTGAAATCCGGTGAAATTTGTTTGCAGAGCAGAATCTGAGAGATAACATTCCCAATATGTGATGGTCCAGCTTTGTTGGCTGCAGAATAACATAAGCATTACTTACGTAATATAAAATCACAATTATTGGTTAAAAAGCATAGTAGCTTAACTGCAGAAAAACCTAAGCATTTCATTCCTTACATAGATGGATTGTAAAAACTATGGCATTAGAAATATAGCTATTAACTGAGATTTTCGTTTACCGAGAAAATAATAAATTAAATTGTGCGATAGGATGATTTAAAGATTACTATTTTCTGTTCCTCTGCCGAATTTTTGTATTTGCTCATAGATTTACCAGGCAGCAAAACGAAGTTTTTAAACTTTTGTTGACTAAACACTTCAATTTCACACGAGTAATTCCTGAAAGTATTATTTGTGAGTCAAAAGGACATGTTCGAGTAAGTGTTACAATAAATGTTACAGTAAATCTATGAAACAAATATTGTGTAATATCGGCATGTTCTTTTTGTATGGTATTCTACAAAATCATCCTCTTGGTCTTTCGACCAGGATTCTATATTATACATGTAAACAAAGGATGCACATTTGTGATTATAAGCTTATATAAGACATGGGATACCATTCTTATTCTTACACATTCATTTAGTAGATGGGCTTGTAATTTAAAGCTATAAATGCACATTTTTTTATATACCATTTACGGATATATTAACACAAGCAACATCTTCAACCTCCAGGGCAACTGTGACTTTGAAATAAGTAACTGATGTCCTTATTTGTTGCTAGTGTTGTCAGTTCTCATAAAACCCAAACCAGCAGATAACCGAAACATCCTTAGTGGCACCGATTTTGAGTCACGACTTCTCGAAATAATATGTCCGAATTTATAATTGCCATAAAAAGTTCTATGTGACAAATTTCGGGTCGACTTCATAAAAGGATTTTGGTGTATCAAGTTTACCTATGTAGCCACATATGTTTGTAATAATTTCTCGTAATGTACCACATTTTTGTGTTTTGGAGGTGCAGGACTGGTTTGAAGAATTTGCACGGTTAGAAAATAATTTATATCTTTTGTACGTTTTCATTGGGCATAGACTAGTTTATCCAAAGCGATACTGAATTTAAATTTTTCCCTTTCTAGAACATCGTTTTCAATTATTCATTTTGGTAAATTCTTTCGTTCAAGTTTAACAGTTATACGTGTATATATAATTTCTGACTGCAACTGTTTCCGAAGAAAGAAAAAGTTAAAATAAAAGCAAAAACATCACTGCTTTTCCAGCCTTTACGCTGGTGGAGTATTTGAAAACTCTAGTACCAACTTCCTATCTGTTGTGTCTCCTATCTTAGCAGGATAAATTAGCATATGAGACCAGATGCGTCAGCTTTTATACAAACTGTATCTCAGTTCTATAGGTTTTAACGGCGTGGACCATTTTAACGAACTTTGCTTTCAAACGTATCAGATTTTGTGAGTCTGTGATATTGACTGCTTAAGAAGGTCTTAGACGCTTTGTTCATTATACGGCAAAGTTTTTATAGTTAATTATAATCCGGGTAGCCTTCCTTTGGATGCAATAAATATCATTATTACGGAAAGTATTAAGAAGCCATTAGATCCATATATTGGCAATTTTGAGACTATAGGTTCATCTCCAAATTTTATTCAAGAAAAACAACGATTGAGGAAATAGATAATTATATTATCAAATGTGTATAAAAAGATTTTCAATATTTTGAACTCACTACTAAGAAAAGAAAACACATTATTTTTGTTATACTGCAAACAAATTGATTGGAAAAACAATACAAGACAATACAATACAATACAAAACAAAACAAGACTGTGTGGAAGGAATTGAAGGAATATTGTTGTAGAGGGTCGGTGCTATTTGGAAATTGCGATTATACTCTTCAATAAAACCTTTTATATTTTCTAGAAAGCTGTCTTTACTATACACATCCAATTAGTTTGCTTGATTGTTTCAAACCTTCTCGTTCCTACAAGTGATGATGTTACTAGAATTCTCATCCTTCTCATTATTTTCTTTATTTTCAAAAACTGATGGAAAATTTGTAACGTGCACATTTTCATATAGTTAGGCTTCACCTATTTTTACTAGATTTGTTGGTATCTGTCACGCCATCTCATGGCTTACCTTCACTACACGATTTACCTTATAGCTGCGTTACAGTCGTTTTACTTGTTGTTTATTGATTGTTGGTATTTATCCAATGCTCGCAATTCAATTCTAATCTAAAGTTGATCTCGTTTATAAAGGCATTTGTTCTTGTTTCATTGCATGGTAAACTTGTTCTGCTAATTTTACACCTTGTTAATGGGTTCTGCCGAGTTTACTTACTACAAATTAATTCTTTACTAATAATATAAAAGGCATCTTCGTTATATACGCATTACGCGCATTATTTTTTATCGTCGCTGGTTGGTATGGTATTGCTATAATTATTTAATCCTAAACGATATTGGTTTCAGCCTTTAGGATTCTATTTCATGCTTTCTACATTGCATTCTACTTTACATTTATCTTGTTCTTCACAAATCTCGAAATTTACGGTAATTATTTCACCAGCTGTTCGATTGATCATATTGGATGTCAGACGATTATATTACTTGCAATGTTCCACATCTGGTAACGCTTGGGGTTTCTCACGTAAATATTGAAGATTAACCACAAATTAACCCACGTGGCCTTCATTAAAATTTCTGTGTTGACTGCTTGTTTATTTCATGTTACTAACCTACTAAACGTTTTAGTTGTAAGGTATACAGGAAATTTAACTGGTACTTGACCTATGCTGTAAGAAATAATTATATTGTGTAAACCCACAATTAACAATCTTGTCAGAACATTTTTGCAGAGTTGATTTAAGAGTCAATTATTTGTAGTGTTGATTCACACATCTGTAACGCGTGAATTTAACACTAGTAATATAAGAGATGTACGTGAGAGACCTCTACGATTAATTATAATATATTGTGTAATTTTGCAGTTTAAGAAATGGTGCATTACGCCATTTTAGTTTATCTTGAGCATTTTATTCCTTAGCTAAATTCATTCATTTTATATCAACTGTTTATTTGTCAGTACCTCATTATACACCAAAGAATTTTGAATTATGGTGTTTATTTATTTTAATTACTAATATTTTCTTTCAGCTAGCGTTGTCCTTCGATGAACACTATTTTTCTATCTTCTGTGCTTTCTTCCCCGCAGTGTTATGGATCTTGTTTCTACGGCGTCCCTGGCGCCATCCAAGTTTCTATTCCTTACTTGCGGTTGACCAATCTGACCTGGCCTCCGTCACGAGTGGTTATCTATCCACTCCACTCTCCGCAAGCAGCTAAGCCGTATAGCTGGGCACATACTATTCTATCTACCGGCCTACCACTCGACCCCATGCGATTTATATCTTTACCTATACATTCTTTCCCTTCAATTATTCTATTCATCTGTCTTAACCCCCGTAATTCTTTTGTACGGTGCTTTTAGGAACGTCCTCCCCCAAATGACCGTTACAAATCTTCTACCTAAAAATGGTTCTTTTCATTGTCTACCTTACCGACCACACACTTTCTTCAGGCAGTAAACTCTCCACGAAAGTAAAGAATTAATCGAGAGAAATGCACTTAAAATCACTGAAAGCGATGTTGTAACAAGGATTCAATTTTTGAACCTCAAGCAGGATACTAGTAGTATTTTGTAGCAATATCTAGGTTAGCAGTTATAGCAAATAGGCAACCGTAGATTACATAGCGTTTGGCAGTGTTTCGGCTACAATCAAATCCAAAGTTGTAATCCATTATATCGCCACAATAAAAAATTCCTTCCCTAGCAGATTTGAA
This sequence comes from Platerodrilus igneus, assembly GCA_036346225.1. Lineage (NCBI taxonomy): Eukaryota > Metazoa > Arthropoda > Insecta > Coleoptera > Lycidae > Platerodrilus > Platerodrilus igneus. Next base: position 98,168 of record JARFIW010001746.1, on the reverse strand, counting down.
CTGTAAAATTTTTCAGTACTTTAAAATAACAGTACGTTCAGCCAGTAAAGCGCTCCTTCCGAAAGTTTTACCATTTCCAAACCCTTAGATGCGTGTTCTTTTTAGGTTAAGTATGTATTATTCCTGAATTCGAATAAAATCTACAATTTAACTAAAGTTTTTAGTAGGACGAAAGTTTTTTTGAGCCAACCCAAAGAAACTTGTCCTCAAGTAAAGTTTGGATTCTGAGTTCAGCAGCAGCTGATCAAATTAGTACGAATTGTACAGATTGTTCTAGAGCAGTATCACATTGTACGTCAACCTAGAGTATTTGCTCAATATTTGTCGCAATTTGTCAAAAACGTTTTTCCGAAAAAAAAGTTAAGTAAATATAAATAGCCATAGCAATAACTCTACGGGTAATTAATTAAAAGTAATGGTTTGTGTCCATTTGGTAGATAAATAAGTTATAGTTTTCAATCGTGTCCTATTTATGACTAATAAACATGAACTCTTTAGTACTGCGAAATTAAAAAAAATAAACGAAGCCGTAGTAATATGATTTTGCTTCCACAGTATTTTTAATTTAAATAAATTTTTTATTTTTTTGTTATTGAGCAGCGTTGCAACATTAATTTACAATTAATTTTTGTCTTTCCAATTAAAATTAATTTATTACATGTATAAAACACATTTCCAAGCCGTTGCTATATATATATATATATATATATATATATATATATATATATATATATATATATTATTTGTGCGCCGTCATTTGGGCGGTCATATTTATTATGCTATAAATAAACAGGAATTTATCGTGGACCGACCTTGTGTCGACCAATAACAAAACTTGATATGATAACGTCTTACTCGATATCAATGGCGTATTCAACTTATAACTTTTCCTCTCTGTTTAAATTATCAAATTACACTCCCATAAATTTTATCATTCGGCCAGCTTTTATTTTGAACTATAAAATGAAGTTAGTTAATTCCATATAATAAAAACAAATATTATGTACAGGTTTGAAAATTATTGAAATATACTTTTCAATCAATAAATATTTTACATCGTATTTTATCTCAAAATCATATGCTTTTTGATCAATCTAAAGTCACCAAAAAAACCTATTGTTTTTATAAAAAGAAGCCTAGAACGTTCAAAACCCCCTTTATCATATTACGTACTTTCTACGTATGCAAGTTCGTTGTTGACTCCGTCACACTAATTTATATTAATTAAGCAAATTCAATATTCAATATTTAAATTCAAATAGAAAAAATGTCTTAAAACTAAAAAATCTAACCTGGTCTGTTTTCTTCGTTATTTCCTTCTCGCAACCAAAATTATCGACGCATCCATTATCAACTAGAATTTTCCATGCATTATACCATCCATTTGGATTAAAATTATACTCCACCAATTCAGAATTATTATATACCCATTTAAAATATTATCTATCTACACGCAGCCTCAGAATATCATTTAAATTATTATATTACTTGAATTATTATTTTTAAACTTAGAATCATTTTCATCCGCCTCCAACTTAGATTATAATCGTCAGACTTAGGATTTATTCTCACCGGCCTCAAACTTAGAGCCGTTTAATCGGCAATAGTAATTTTCATCTTCGTCGCACTATCTGTCACTTAAACAATTTTTCAGTTTTAAATATTATTTTTACGCGTTTACTCTTAGGTTCAAAGTGACGCACCTTGGCCTTTGTTGAGTTGAGAACTCACCTCGTTATCATTGTCGCTGTTAATATATGATTGATATCCCACTTCGTCTGTGGGCATGGCCTACAAGCTCGTCGCTAATCTTAACCAATCAAGTCTTTCCATTTGCTACACGTAAAGTAGTTTTCTGATGTAACATTCTGGTCCTCTCAAGTAATTGTTGTTCGCTTGCAGTTGCTTCGTTATCAGCCCATGCGGTGTTTTGAAAAATATATCGCTTTTCCATATTATACATCAATATCTGATGCAATTTGACTTTCAATTTTCATATATGCTTATTTATTTACGCATTTTTAATCACCTTATCAAAATTGTTAATTGTTTGTACGCACTTACACTACGTTTCTTTAAGCTTTGTTTCTTATCTCCGTATTATCATAACTGATTGGAATTCTTTTGAATGCGTGTTTAATTACATTTATTATGTTTACCTATAAATACGCGTGCTTCCCTTGAAAAGTATCGTTATTTGCATTACCTAAATTAACTAAAACTCTATATACTGGGTGTTAAATATTTGTTATTTACTTAATGCATGTATTACTTATTTCTATGTTAACTATGCGTATTATTGTTACTATTTGCGTCGCTTAAAACTACTTATGCTCTATATGCAGGATGTTGACTGCTTACTATTTACAAACTATCCTAATTACTCAATTTTCTTATAATTAAATTCAGTTTTCTGCTTCCTATTATGATTTCTAATTCCTGCACGACCTTTTGCTATAAAATACACCATTAAATAACCCCTTATCACAGCAATATATATATAAATATATTTATTTATAAATACATATATATATATATATATATATATATATAACTTTCGTACGCTAACAACAGTTGTTGTTATCAGCAAACTTCAACATTTGTACTTTAAATCGTCAACGTGATCGTTGGTGTAACATAACAATTAATTATTGCGTGTTTGCGTTTACGAAATCTTATGGTACGTTTTTACCTGGAATCTAGGAATTTGGTGGCCAAGAAAAATTTGCTGGAACCACTCTCCATCAACACCACAATGTGAGATAGGTGACGAAAGGTGGCGGCATTTCTATTTGTAACGAATTTAGATTTACCAAGTCCCACTTAATTTCTCCACACGGAGTTATTGTTCTTTTGTACGTACGCTCCACCTTATATTGGTTCTTACAAGTCCAGGATATGTAAATTAACGTTGCAATTTTGGCCAATTTTTTCCAAAACACCTTCTAATACTTATCATTAGATAAATTATTATCACAACAACTTGTGGATGTTACATCACATCACAACCAAGTTCAAAGCATATGGTTTATTCTGAATACAAGTACGAATCAATAATTAATTAATTTTATTACTTCACCTTTGAAGTATCACGTGCGTTCGTGTCAATAAATACCAATTGTTGCTTTAATTAATTTGTACAGGTTCACAATCGCATCTAAGAATTATTTCAATTTGCTTTAAATTTTTATCCTAATAAAAATTTGCAAACGTTAGTGCATTCAAACAACTTACGTGTTAAATTAAATTGGCATTAAAAAATAGTTTTAGATTTGTTTACATACATTTTTATATATACAAATTAAAAACAATATCAAATAAAATGCCTAACGATTCAAACGTACCATTGGCACCCGCTGAAGTAAGTATAGTTCAACGTTTTTCGTCACATCGACAAACACAAATAAATCGTTTAAAAGATATTTCTAAGGTAGCGGATAAAGCAGAGCATGATGCTGGATTGATTTCTTTATTGGATAGTTAATATTCACAAATGGAACAAATCAAATCAGCATTTTATGATGCTCATAATGCTATTATTGGTATCGTTGCATCGCAAAATGATGATATTTTTAACAACCATGATGCAATCCGTCAAACTTTTGACACTTTATTTTTAAAAATAAAATATCAATACGGCAAACTCAACAAGCCCAACCAATCCAATCAAGAGCTATTGAACAACCCTGCAAAATTACCCCTTCCTAAAATTGGGGTACCTGTTTTTGATGGTGATATTTTGCAGTTTAGTTCTTTTATTGAAATGTTTGACTTCTTAGTTAATAATAACCCAACTTTTGGAGTCATAGAAAAATTTAATTATTTGTTGGGATCGACTAAAGTTCAGCTTCATCAGTTAATCAAAACTTTGCTCTTGAAGGCATCCAACTATAAAATCGCCCATGATTCGTTAATTTAACGTTATAAAAATTCACAAGTAATTGCTAATGCTCACTGGTTTGCGATCGATAACGCACCCTAAATGAAGTCTGATAATGCAACGGAATTTCGGTGCTTATTAGATATGTTTGCTAATAATTTGGCAACTTTAAAAATTTGAAACTGTGAGTCGACCAGTGAAATTACATTCTCGTTCATCAATTAATAAAAAAATTAGACGTTTCTATAGTAACGCAGTTTGAAATGCATTTTAACTCCTCCGGGATACCCGCTTATGGCGACTTAGTTGAATTTTTAACTAAGCAAAATATTGTCTTTAATAATTTAAAATTTTCACAACGAACACATCTCAAATTTAAATTCAAATTTTAATACTTATAGCAAAAAACACGTTGGTTTATTATGTCAAGCCAGCGGTGTTGAGTCAAGTAAATGAACAATTTGTTATGCAAGTCATGGCTCTCAGTTTCTAGGTTTCTCACCGAAGGATAGGTATAACCTTGCTAAGGTAAAAAACTTGTGCATTAATTGTCTAAGCGGTACGCATAAAACCAAAAAATGCCATTCTTTGCAAAAATGCGTCAAATGTGGCCATAAACATCACACTTCTACATTTTACTACTAATATTCAATCACCAGCAGAATCATCAGTTTAGGAGTTAAGTTCTACGCTTCAATCTTCCTCATCTATTTGTGACGGTAATGTTGCATCAGTTAATGTAGCGTTCACTGACAACAAAAAAGATGTACTATTGGCTACCGTTCAACTTGAAATCCAAGATTGTTGCAATAATTTTTATAATTTCCGCTTTTTGATTGACTCTGGAAGTATGATTTTATTTATAACAAAAAGCCCTAAATCGATTAGGTTTGAAAACTAATTTATCTTCAACTAAAATTAATGGAATCAGTTCGATAAATTCAATAGTCATGGGAGGCAACGTTTTATTAAACATTCACAATTTTCCTTTCGCGATTCTATCGATTTTTGCTAGGGGCGGATGTGTTTCCTAACATAATTTTACATGGCAAAATTGTCGGCTTCAAAGGTTTACCAACCGCGTTCATTACAATCTTTGGTTACGTGTTGATGAGTACGTACAAGGAAACCCCCATCGCGTCGCCACCATCTGTGGTTTTATCTTTTTTGTGCCATTCTTAACTTGATTCTCTGGAAAATGATGTTAATAAATTTTGGGAAATTGAAGATATCCCGAACAGCTTACCCACGTCACCTGATGATGCTCTATGTAAAAAAATCGTTGCGGATACTATTCGCCTTGACAGTGGTCGTTTTGTTCTATCACTTCCATTTAAACACAATCCTCCTAATTTTCCCAATCTTAAAGATCTGGCTGTGCAGTGTTTCCTGTCACTTGAAAGACGTTTGCTAAGACAACCTACTTATCTATGAACAGTATAAACTTTTAATGCAAGATTAATTTTAGTCATATGTCGTTAGCACCTTCGCCGGCTTCTGTATTCCACACCAATACGTTTTGCGTCTAAACAATTCTACGCCAAAACTAAGAGTTGTCTTTAATGCTTCGGCGAAAATACATGGAGGCACGTCGTCGGACTTTCCGTTCACAAGATATTTGCAGTTATATTTTTTCCATTTCGTTACTTTCAACTTTTTTGTTATAAACATTCTAAAAACTTTTAGAGTGTAATCTTATAGTGTTTTGCAAGACCTTTAATTTGCCACTAAGCCCAAGTCTGTGGGACTTTCCGTTCACAAGATATTTGCAGTTATATTTTTTTCCATTGAATGATAATCTTCTTGTGGGCCATAAGCTTCAGCAGGATATACCTATTTTATTACTTAATTTTTAATTATATTCAGTAGTCTTAACTGCGGACATCAAAATGATGTACCGTCAATTATTAATTACTCCAAATCATCGCGATTTTCTGCGTGTTGTCTTAACACCGTAACTTATCGTGCCGCATCATCCCCGTTTCAGGTTATTAGTAGTTTATTGCACATGTACATGAGTACTATAGAATTACAGGCAAGTCAGGAAAAAGTTGACAGACAAGTAGCCGATCTATTAGATCAAGATATCATACAACACTCCCATTCACCATGGATCAGCCCCGTATTAATAGTACCCAAGAAATTAGACGCCTCAGGTAAGAGAAAATATCGAATGGTAATAGATTACAGAAAGAAAACGGTAGATGACAAATATCCACTACCCAATATAACCAAATTTTAGACAAATTAGGTAAATTCAATATTTTTCAATATTAGACCTCGCCTCAGGTTACCATCAAGTAGAAATGGACGAGGAAGATACACTGAAAACAGCATTTAGCACACATAGAAGACATTATGAATATAAACGAATGCCATTTGAACTAAAGAACGCACCCGCAACTTTTCAACGAGTCATGGACAATATATTACGAGGAATACACAACGAAAAATGTCTTGTGTACCTAGACGACATCATAGTTTATTCAACATCATTAGTAAAACACATAAAAAGACTAAGATAAGTATTTGAAAGACTGAGAAAAGCACATTTTAAAGTACAATCAGAAAGAAGTATTATTTTTAGGACATATTGTAACGAATATATATTCTATAGCACCATGTTTGCAAGAATCGCTTCAGTATAATTTTATTCTGTGGTATTTAATTCTCGTATTTGATGCTATAATATCTAAGAGAAACAATTGTATATTAAAACAGGAAATCATGTTCGCTTAAATAACTTAAATGCTTTGCACAGAGATATTTATTAATATTATACATTCAAGGAACGTATTTATATGGGGTCTAGTCGTTTGTGTTGTCTAACTTGCAGGCGGATTCTATCCTTTCATTCGTTAGAATTGGAATAGCGCGTGCGTGTACTGGTCACGTGGTAATGCGCCACGCAAATAAGGTGCCGTACTAGAACGGAACGAGGTCGGCCATTGCTTTTGTAAATGTAGTCGAGTTGGCATTGTTTTTAAAAGTATGAATCTTCAGGCCTTGCAGAAATGGGGCTTCCGGATAGGCGTGCTATGGTAGTTTAAAACTTGAATTGTTGTGTCGGAATTTGTTAACGCGTATGACGGAGTAGAATGTCGGAAAAGTATATTTTGTTGCAATAACATAATGATATGGTAAGACGGTGATATATTTGAATAAAGGATTGGAAAGCTATTCGTTTATCAGGGCAACTACAGCTGTTGTTTAATGTTTTGTTACGACAAGTTGATGAGCAGATTTCGGAGGACGTACGCCGCCGTTTGATAACTAGAGATGAAGACATCAACATCTACAGGTATCAAACCTTCTTTTTTGTTTGGTTTGTGAGAATTCGTGAATGCTCACATAAATAGTTTTCAAGGATCGTTTGGTCAAGTTAAATTTTGTGTATATAGAACAGCGTGGGAGAAAATAGTCACGAAATGCTATAGTAATAATTTTATAAAATTTTCAGAAATTCGCTTGTTAAAAATATGAGACTTCAAAGTCCATTTCGTGCTTTTTAGAAAATTTATTTGCAGATGTTAAATTTTAATAAGCTCATAATACCTGAATTAAATGAAAAGTTGTTTGGCCAAGTTAACTGCATGTGATTCAAATTTTTTAAGAAATAATTTATGAGAAACATATGTGAGCCAATAATCAGATCTGAACACTTGGTGTCAAAACTTGTTTTAAAATATTATTAACTTAAGGTCCTGTTATGTCAAAGGCAGATGTATTGAAAAACCAATTTTATTAGTTCATTTTGTAAACATATTTAAAGAAAAAATCAAGAAAGAGAAACTATATTAAATTTCATTTTTAGGCTCAAGTCTTTTATTCCATGCATAATTAATTTTACTAAATTTTTAAAGAAAATAAGTTTGTTGAATAATGAAATTATACGAATACTAAAGTAATTTAAAAAGCACAGATATGCTACAACTGGTTTGTTCTAGGTATTTATTTTTGATTTAAATATCTTTGGTGTGGTAATCTTAACATTATCCACCTGTAATCATTAGTATGTATTTTTATTGGAAAGCACAAACTGTGTCTTCCTAATAGAGAATTTGTTGTGTATTTTTTTCTTCCAGGTTCATCAAGATCGGAGAGGTTGTAAGTATGTTCCAGAGGTTTACAAATATATTAGTTCAGTAAGTTGTAAGTTTTTTTATTGTGTTCACATCCCGTGAGTATCTTCTCATAGGAGTAATGAATCTTTAGTGTAACCGTTCATACAGATACAGTGGCGCTCAACCCATTTTCCTTTTGTTAGTTTATTGTAGAGTTTAGACCATCCCCACACCCTCTCTCATTGCTCACCCTTGGGGTAATTCCCAGACTTAGCCGCGAATAATTAAAGCTTCACTTTATCCAGCGAGTGGAGGCCAGCTCAAGAAAAAAAAATTCGCTTTACTGGCGCCCATGCGTAAGGCTAGCCAGTAACAAAGAAGCTCAAAAACAAAAAATTGGTTTTAATATAATAACACCCCAAGGAGTAATATCAAACCCTGATGAAACAAATGCAGTACTAAATTACTCCCTAACAAAAACAAACAAAGAAATTAAAGGATTTTTAGGACTTACTGGTTATTACTGCAAATTCATTAAAGGTTACGCTCAGATAACCAAGCCTCTGACAAATTGTTTAAAGAAAAATAATAAAATTGAACACATCCCAGAATTCATTAAAGCCTTAGACAAAATTAAAAGTATACTAACGAATCACACCGTATTAGAATACCCAGACTTTTCAAAACCATTGATACTGACAACAGACGCATCAAATGGCGCAGTATTGAGTCAAGGAAAAGTAGGTAGCGATAAACCAATCAGCTACGCATCCAGAACCTTAAATGGGACCGAACAGAAATATAGTACCATAGAGAAAGAATTATTAGCCATAATTTGGGCAACAAAATATTTTAGACCATACCTTTACGAACGAAAACTTTACGTATACACCGACCATAGACCATTAGTATGGCTATGCAAACTTAAAACCAAATTCAAAACTACAACGATGGAGAATCAGACTAGAGGAATATGATTACGAAATTATATAAAAAGGGGATTTATAATAATAACGCAAACGCCCTAAGTAGAATACAGCTCAACGCACTAGAAACAGAATTACTTGTAGGAAACGTGGACGAGACGGAAGTAAGAGAAGAGCCCGACGAGATAGACACAATACATTCAACGCAAAATGAAGAAACAAAAACCGCGGTAAAAATCTTAAACGAAACCATCGATATAAAACCAATCACTTTATAATAACCGAAGTTCTAACCAACCCCAATCCCGTAAAATATACAAAGGTAGACAGCAAGAAAATATACCAAATTCAAATAACTAAAGACGATAACGAAGAGCAAATAATTAAAATTCTAAAAGACTACACCCCCGAGAAAAAACGATTTTACTTTTACTTCAACACCGAACACCTGTATAAACGATTTTCAGAATTATATGTTAAATTATTTAATAACTCAGGCCCTGAACTTATTCGATGCACAAGAAAACTAATAACCTTAGACGCCCTGATGAAGTAAACGATGTAATTAGAAACCAACACGAAGGCAGAACCAACCATCGTGGAATTGGTGAAACAATAAAGCAACTTATAAGAAGATATTATTTTAAAGATATGAAGCAATTAACTACAAACTTCATTAACCAATGAGAATTATGCGACAAGGCAAAATACGACGGAACACCCCCAAAAATACCCTTAATGTTAACCCAAACACCCGACAAACCATTTCAAAAATTACATGCCGATACTCTAGTAGTAAAAGCACAAAACTATGAAACAATTGTAGATGCATTCACAAAAATAGACCAAGTAATACCCATCACTTCTAAAAATAGCATTGACGTAACACAAGGATTTTTACAATACTTTACATTTTATGTAACACCCAAAACAATAACATTAGATAACGGCAGCAAATTTGAGAATGAGACGATGCAAAACACTTTAAAACTCCACAAAATAAAAATTCATTTTATAACTAAAATCTACCCTAAATCAAACGGAGTAATTGAAAGACTACATTCAACCCTGTTAGAACAAATAAGATTACTAAGAATAACTTATAAGAAAGAACACATCACCAATTTAATGCCATACGCACTAATCGCCTACAATAATACGATACACTCATCAACCAACTTAACACCTTTAGAATTAACGTTAGGACATTCAGATGCTCGCAACCCTTATGAAATAAATTTTCAATAGTACAAATCGTATGCGAGAAAAATTTCCAAAGTAAACGACACAAAACGGCACGCAGAAATTTAGGCCTATTTATAATTAAGAAAATATCAGACAAAAACATAGCCGTAATAGACAACGGTAAGATAATAAAATACATTCACTTGAAAAACTTAAGACACCCTGTAATTTCAGATGGACAATCATCACCCTTACCGTCAACCTCCGCCCAGATAGAACGGACAACGAAATAGTAATTGAAGATATAAGAAACAACCCCGATATACTATCAATAAAATTGAGAAGTATGCAAAATACAGTAGACTATTGGACATTCGCACAAAAATTCGACTTAACCGAACTAAAACAAGAATTTCAAACAATCAAAGATAATTATTACCGATTAAAGCAATCAATAGACACAGCAAAATTCGGAAAGGAATACGCCATAGAAATGATGAACTACAATAGCATAATAGAAAGCATTTTAAAAAACATAGAAGATAAATTTAACAGATTAATACCCACAAAACAAACTGCAAGACGAAAAAGAAGAGTTATTAACGGACTAGGTAACATAATAAAAGCTATCACAGGCAATTTAGATAACCAAGACGCAGAACGTTATGACAACGCAATACAACAGCTAATTGAAAATCAAAAGGATATAAAAACCATTATTAGCAACCAAATATCTGTAACTTAATCAACTATTATAAAATTCAACGAAACATTAAGAAAGCTAGTAAGAAATTAAGATAGTGTAGCCAACTGAATGCAAACCCTTGAAACTAACATGCAAACTACCATGTTAGGAATGCGAGATTTAATTACATTCAATACAATATTCACTCAAATAATATCAACCCTTACTTTATTTTAACAAAATTTAGCTACACTAGAAAACGCAGTAACATTTGCCAAATTAAATACCTTACACTCTAATATCATTGAACCAAGTGACTTATTAAAGGAATAATTAAGAATTAGATCATTTATAACTAATATTAAATTACTCTTTTATGTAGTAGAATCAAACATCCTGATATTTAAAAAAATAGCTATAGTAAAACGCTATGTAAAGAATAACGAAATAACATTTTTAATAGAAATTCTAATAGTAGAAAGTAACAATTATAATTATTCTCATTTATTTGCTTTTCCAATGAAAGTTACTAGCATTTATCAAGTTATCATACCCAAAACCAAGTTCCTATCCTTAAATGAACTAAGGTATGGTTATACAAACGAAAAATGTAATGAAGTAACACCAAATCAATATTTATGGCAATCATTGACAACAACAACTATTCAAGAAGACGGCCCTTGTGAAGTACAATTATTAAAATTTTCAAATCATTACGAAAACTATAAAGCCAAACCCGTAAAATCACCAACATGAAGATTCAAAAAGTTACAGAAAACAAATGGATTGCCATTTTCCCAACAGAAGTAATAGCCAACGTCAACTGCACTCAAGACGAGAGCAACTAGCACTAACCGAAAGTAAGTTAATTACCCTTAAAGAAGATTGTTATTTAAAATTAAAAAATGAAAAAATCGGAGTTTATCAACACCCTACAGTAACCAAGAAATTCGCAAATTTACCGAAATTAGAATTCAAAATACAACAACCAGAAGATGAAGAAATAATCAAGAAGCCCAAGTAGCTAGAACATCTAGACTTAGACGAACTCAGCCACGCCATGAAATTAATGGAAAACTATAAAGTACGCTTAAGTGAACTAAAAGTGCCCAAGTTACACTAAGACAATATAAGCGTTTGGAGAATTGTACTAATCATTTTATTAATTTTTCTAATTATATATGTATTTTACAAAATGTATCTTAGATATAAGAATAAAGAAAACCATTTTAGATTTAAGGAAGCAAAGGTAAATAAAGAAACAAATATACCCTTAAAGACAATGAATTTTAAACCATGAATTTTAAACAATGAATTTTATGAATTAAAAAATTAAGCAAGGAAAACTTTAATTTTTCATTTACGTCGTCAGGCGTTATGTATCCCCCAATTTATATATGTACTATAAAATAGAATCTAACAGAAAATTTTTAGAAATCATTAAAAAACTATTAAGTCAAGTACAACAATGTAATTCAAGGATAAATATAAAAGGTTATTAACAGTTCACGAGAACGGATGCAATACAATGTATTCCAAATGATAGTGATACTGCAGGTGGCAGGTCACAGACGAATAAGATACCGCAATTTCCTAGAAAGTAAGATTGTTACAATATATTAATGAATAGTATTAAGAAATAAGCAGACATGTGCTCTGCAAGTTTCCACAGAATTGTGAGGGGCAAGGACAACATAAATATCCCGGGAGCCCCAAGACCAGTCAGTCAGTCTGAGTATTTCAGCTTTAACATTGTTGTTTACCTAGGTTTCTCGCCCTAATATTAGTTCAATTAATTATTTTATTTTGACTAAGTATAATTTACAACAGTTTGCCCAAATTCCATAATTAATGTCTGTTTAAACTAATAAAATTTGTTAAAAGTTTTGGAAGTAGTTTTTAAAAACCCCGCTCCCAAGATCCGAAACGTAACTTGCGTAACAGAATGAAATGCAATATTTGAAAGATTTAATTTTTATTTGTAATAAATCTTGAAAAAGTTAACTAAGTTACTTGGAAGTCTTTCGTTCTGTTATATATTAGTGTAGGGATAAAGGGATGAACCAATGATATGGAATTCACCTACCTTTAATGACTGCGATCTTGATTCAACGCTGGTCGATCGATGTAACGAAACTATTAATCGATTGCGGACTGTAGTAATGTTAATTAGCACACGAACCGATTGTACGGCACTAATTACTGCAAAATAACCACGACAACATATTGCGTACATGTGACGCTTGCTGCGACTTTCGAAGCACTAGTATTTCTGTCCTTTCTCACCATTTAGTCCCTTTTCTTGTAGGTAGGTAGTGGATAGAACAGGATTATAGGACGGGGTTAAGTACAGTTATGTTAAAGGATAAGCGACATTGATTAATATCTATAAGCTTGAGGTAAAACTTGTAAATAGGGTAACTAAGCCTAAACATACCGCCCACCAAAATAAGTGTGAAGCAGCTTATTTTAAAAGTAAACGGTAACAAATACTTATACGTATACACTTACGAAAAAATACTAAAACTATTTTTACAAAGGAAGAGGACATAGTTTAACAAGTGGTCTTTTGAGCAAACCTTGCATTGTTTTCACACCTGCCACGCGGCTAATGTTGTCTGAACCAACATACAGTTTTTCTATGCGCCCTAATTTCCAATGTAAAGGTGCGACTTGATTGTCATGAATTAAGACTAACGTTCCAATTTTTGCCTCAGAAGTAGGGGTAAACCATTTTGCCTTCTGTTGCAAAGAATGCAAATATTCATTACGCCAACGCTTCCAAAATGATTGTTGGATGCGTTGAATAAGTTGCCAACGATCTAATTTTGATATTTCCAAATCAAGGAGAATTGGATCTGGTATGACAGAAACAGGCTCTATATTCAAAAAATTGGACGGACTTAAAAATGAAAAATTATTCGGATCTGAGCTCATGGGGCACAGAGGCCTTGAATTTAAAATGGCTTCAACCTGAATTAAAACCGTGTTTAATTCTTCGTATGATAATATCTGGTCGCCAATCACTCTTTTTAAATGTGTCTTGACAGACTTAATTCCAGCCTCCCACAACCCTCCAAAATGAGGAGCTGAGGGAGGATTGAACACGAATTCAATTCCTTCAGCATGCGCTGATTGAGTCATCAGTTGGGAGATTTCGTTCGATGCTCCAACAAAATTGGTACCGCAATCGGAATAGACTTTTAGGCATTTACCCCGGCGGGCTATAAAGCGTCGTAACGCGGCTATAAAAGCGTCCGCCGACAAACTTGACACAAGCTCTAAATGAAGAGCCTTTGTGCTGAAACAAACAAATAAACAAATGTACGCCTTTAGTGATCTTACACCTCGATTACGGCTCATGAGAATACAGAAAGGACCTCCAAAATCAACCCCCGTGTGTAGGAAAGCCTTTACAGAGGTAAACCTTGATGCAGGCAAATCACCCATCGGAGGACAATAAGCAATTGGTTTCACTCTAAAACATCGAATACAAGATTTTAAACATTGACGTATGACTCTTTTTGCTGACAAAATCCAATAATTTTGGGTTAGTAAAAATTGTGTGGCTTTAAGACCAGGGTGTAAATATGTTTTATGGCAGTCCAAGATAATTAATTCTGTTAATCTGTGAGTGCGAGGAAGTACCAATGGAAATTTTGTTTCATATGGTAATTCCGAGTTTCTGAGCCGACCGCCCACCCTCAACAAACCAAGCGAGTCAATAAAAGGAGTAAGAGGTCGAAGATGTTTACTAATTACCTTACCCCGTTTAATATTTTCTATATCCTGACCAAATGATTCTTGCTGAATTCTCTTAATCAATAATTCCATAGCGTGTTGCTGAGACACAGACACGTTATCCAAATTTTCACCAATTGCCTGTCTAGCAAATTGTAACTTACGAACAAACTGGTAAACATATGAAACAATTCTACATATTTTTTGTAGATTTGAAAATCTTTCTAGTAATGAATCTAAAAAATTATCTGTCACAACAACATTTAATACCAATGTACGTTTCTCCACATCTATTGGAGATGTATCGATTAACTTTGGCATGTGGGTAACCGGCCAATTTTCTTCTGGAAGTGACAACCATGGAGGGCCTGTCCACCATAACTGATGATTGACTAAATCTGATGCTAACATCCCTCTACAGGCGCAGTCTGCGGGGTTATCATGTGACCGAACATGGTTCCAAGATGCAGGAGGAACGCGATCCTGAATATGCGAAATCCGATTGCTTATAAAGGTTTTCCAGTTATAAGATGACGATCGAATCCAACAAAGAGCGACTGTAGAATCGGACCAAGCAACTATACGATCTAACGACAAACGAGTTTTATATGTATTTTGGACAAATGCTACTAAATCAGACAATAACACAGCACCGCACAATTCGAGTCTTGGCAACGATATGCGCTTTGTGGGCGCAAGTCTAGATTTTGCACATACTAAGGCAACCTTTATATCACCCTGTATGTCAACAGTACGAAAGTAAATCACAGTAGCATACCCGGCCTCTGAAGCGTCACAGAACGCATGCAGCTGTAGATCTTGAACATCATCAGAAATAATCCACCGCGGAATTTTAAGGTTTGCTAATTGCGACATTTGTTGCAAATAAATTTTCCACTTTGAACTTATGGTCAAATCCTAAAATCCATAACGACTGTATTAAATGCTTTGCCAAAAATACTAAAGGCGCTAATAGCCCTAACGGATCAAAGATCCTTGCTACTTCGGACAACATATTTCTTTTAGTACATGGTCTGTCTATGATATTTGTATCATAGAAGAATTGATCAAGCGACGGTTGCCAACGCAAACCTAATACCTTTTGGGTAACATTGTTAGATTCCTTGAAGGAAACAGCTTGTTGATAACGATACGATTCTGCTAAATCATCAATGATACTAGCAATGTTACTATTCCATTTTCTCAATGTAAAACATCCAGCCTCACAAATCTGATTTAATTCAGAAACTAGACGTTTAGCTTCATCAGGTGAACTACACCCGGTAATCAAATCATCGACATAAACATCAGACAACAACACCTTGGCAGCGTTCGGATATTTAGGTGCTTCAGCAGTCGCCAGCTCCTTAATAACACGCATTGCCAAGAAGGGTGATGAAGTAACTCCGTAGGTAACAGTATTTAATTGATACTCGACTATTGATTCTGATGACGTTGGTCTCCAAAGTATTTTTTGATAAGCCCGATGATTCGGAGCAACAAAAATCTGCCTGTACATCTGTTTAATATCGGCAGTTAATACAATGGGATTGTTAAAACTTCATACAGTTGGAGGTCAGCGATTGACAATATAGATGGCCTTATCGTATATTATTGTTGTGCTATACATATGGCGGAGCGATAAAGCCTTTTCGCTTGACCAACATGACACTCTCTCGTATCGTTTCACCGACTCAACACCTAATAACTATAACCGCGAGTGCATAAGTGCTGCTGCCCGACCAGGTTGCGTCGACCGGTAAACAACACCTATCTTCGCGGGAGTAAATTGGTGAACAACATTGCAAGGTAAGCAAAACATTAATTACGGTTTGACCTATGTTACTGTTTTTCGCGCCTTACCTCCAATTGCATACAATTACAGTCCATTTGCTAAGCTTTACGCTTTGGGAAACGTTCTGGAGCTGTCCCGATTTATACACTCCAACGTATACCTCACAAAAAGTGGTCCTTCTGAGCCTCATACCACAAAAAGTGGTCCTTCTGAGCCTCATACCACAAAAAGTGGTCCTACTGAACAAATAAGCTTTGAATTATAGTCAAAATTAATATAATTTATTAGCGGGATCATTAAAATTTAAATTATTACATTAATTCATTTTCAAAACTATTTTCTAAAAGTGGGTTTGAATATTAAAATGCATGATTTCTATTAAAGATTTCAACAAAACGAGTACTTTGCATTTAGCATTACAGGTGTTTAAAAACTTGTTCCAATTTATTTAAAGTTTGTAGTTCATTAACATCTTGTTACTACGCTTATCAATCAGCTGTGTAGATAACAAAATAAGTCAAAAGACTTTAACGAAACTGTTTGTTTACATTTTTGTTTGTAAATATTACGTACGTAATGCACTTTATTTCTTAGAGTTCTGAATTCACTTATGTTAGTTTAAGTCTGTATCAGCATTAACATTGCTTCTCCACGAGTACTGTGTTTACCTTTAAGGCTTTGCAACTGCGTTACATTTTCCATTAGTTATTTGTGATTTCAATTTGTTACGAGTATACCTGGTACAATATGGAACCAGAACGTGCAGTTATTGTTGTATTTAAACGATTAACAAATCGCAAAGAAAGGTACTGGCGATGTTTGCAAGATTGTTACGATTTAATTTCAACGTTACCAACTAATCTTGATCAATTTAAAGCTCGTGTTAGTCAGCTAGATGACGTAAGAACAAAGTTTTAGATGTCTTAGATGAATTATCGTCACTCTCTGACGTTTATAAAACCTTATTTACGGATACCGTTAATCTAGAATCTACGTTCAATACTATGTACTATGATATTTTAGCTAATGCGGCGCGCTATGTCGTTTCAGACACAACGCCCAATGTAAATACTATCGATATTTCTGGAAATACCAGATCTAATGTTCATTTACCAGAAATAAAAATAGATATATTTCGAGGTGACCCGAGAAATTCGGTGCGTTAAATCTCTATATGACAACATTATTCACAACAATAACACACTTAATGATTGCGAAAAATTCACATATTTGCTTACTTATCTGGATGCGACGGCATTGAAGTTAGCACAATCTGTTCGATTTGCTCCAGAAAATTATATGGTTGTTTATAATCTCTTAGTTCAACGCTACACTAATAAACGACTAATTGCTAATCATTATTTATCCAAAATATTTTCACTAACTCAACTAAAGACGGATTCCCCAAAAGTTCTTAGTGATTTATGTGAAACCCTGCAAGCCAACGTCACAGCTCTTATCGACATGCAGCTACCTGAGTTGGCCGATTACATATTTTTATTTTTTTCCCTCGGTTTATTAGATCCGAAGTCGAGACAAGAATTCGAAAAGGAACATTTAAATCAAACATTTCTGAAATTTAACGATTTTATTAAATATTTACGCAACAAATGTTCTATCTTAGCACTGGTGAGCGGTAACAATAATACACCACCATCAAAAAATGTGTCCAGTCCACCACAAAGGGCTAACCCTCAACCATATTATACAAATTCTGTAAATAAGCGTGTAACAATGTCCGCACAGGAAGTTACTTCACGACGATTTAATGCAAAGCAGGCAGTTTCTAAACCCTGTCCTGCCTGCGACGATCAGTTCCACAAATTTTACAGATGTCCAAAATTATTAGCTTTATTAACTCTAGAAAGGCAATACATGGTAAAGCAATATCATAGATGTTTTGCGTGTTTATCACCACATCCCCTTTCGACTTGTAAGTCAAAGTATCAGTGCAAACGGTGCGGTAGTAAAATGCACCACACGCTACTGTGTATCGAGGCACCAATTTCATGCAGTACTCCGACTCCGCCACAAAGCGCGGTAGGACACTCCTCAGGTGCCGCTAATTCGGCTGAACATTTTCCTGCTCCAGTCTCTCTTGTTCATTCCTGTGCAAATGAACAGGGAACCGTTGCGCTTTTAGCCACGGCGCAGGTACGAATTTTAGCCTGTGATGGTAGTTGGCATCGTTGTCGCTTGGTTTTAGATCAAGGGTCGCATTCTAATTTCATCACATTATCTTTAGCTAATAAGTTAGGTCTTAAACGCAAGAAATGTCCTTTTGAAATACGTGGAGTAGGCCAATCTCCGCTAGAAAAGGTTCATGGAATTGCTACCTGTAACGTTACATCAATATATGATCAAAACGTTTCTTTAAATTTACAGGCTGTTGTTTTATCTCGTATTACCGCAGATCTTCCGATAGCAAATTTATCTAAGCATTTAATAGACAAATTTTCGTCCCTACAATTGGCGGATCCTGAATTTCACATATCCGCTCCGGTCGATATGCTGTTAGGTGTTCAAGCTGTCTTAGATGCCACACCCAACGATTCGTTGCGTATAACAGGCAAGCCATCGGCGCTTCTTACCTCGTTTGGTTGGGTTATTATGGGTGATGTACCAGCTTTAAGTCAACCGTATTCAGGGGTTGCGTTGTACACTAGCATCTCAGAAGAACCGTCCCTTAGCGACACCATTCGTGCCTTCTGGAAAGCTGAAGAAATACCATTTACGCCGCCAATGTCGCCTGAAAACGTGGCTTGTGAAAATTATTTCAAGTCCACTACTATACGAAACGAGTTAGGCCAGTATGTGGTTCGACTACCGTTCATAGAAAACATTTCCCGAACATTAGGTTCAACACGAGAATTAGCTACCAATCGCTTTCTAAAACTAGAAGCTCGATTTGCACGCGACAAAAACTTTTATAAATTATATTCAGAAAATATTGCTAATTATATATCGCAGGGACAACTCACTCCCGCTGTAAAACAGTCCTTATATATCATGACTCACCACGGCGTGGTTAAAAATAAGCCCTCTAGTACTCAAGTTCGAGTCGTGTTTAGTCCTGCCGATAGGGATATTAATGGTACAAGTCTCAATGATATTCTTTTACCGGGTCCCAAATTACAATCTGACATTGGTCTTGTAATAACAAGATTTCGAATACCTCAAGTCGCACTCACTTGCGATATTCGACAAATGTTTAGATCTATCGTCGTTCACCCAGAAGATAGAAAATTTTTACATATTTTTTGGAGGTTTCACCCTTGTGAACCTTTAACGGAATATGAACATACACGCGTTATTTTTGGCGCTACCTGTAGCCCTTTCCTTGCCCTTCGTGTTCTACAGCAGTTGGTAGAAGACGAAGGTCACTCGTACCCCCGGGCTTCCCGAGCCCTTAGATCATCAACTTACATTGATGATATTTTGACTGGGTCCGATTCTGTAGAAGAAACTCTCCTTCTAAAAAATGAATTGATCAATTTACTAAAACTAGGTAACTTTGACTTAGGAAAATGGGGAAGTTCACACACTTCAGTTATTCATAAGTCGGAGACGGACTTTCTAAATCTACCGAACTCTAATCCTACTTTGACAACACGTGATGTTCTGGGTCTCTGTTGGGATATGGGTTCCGATACATTTAGATGTAAAGTTCCAAATATTGCAGACATCCCTACTAAGCGAGGAATTTTGTCACGCATAGCACGCATATTCGATATTAATGGTTATTTAAGTCCATTTACGGTTCTTCTCAAATGCCTTATGCAACGCCTATGGCTACAAAAGGTGGATTGGGATGAACAATTGCCCGCAGAAATTCTTCAAGAATGGCAGCAAATTCAAATTGAACTACCACTTCTCGAATACATAACAATACCACGATCTATTTGGAAAATCGGCAATAGTCAAGCCCGTTTAATCGGATTCTCCGACGCCAGTTCCGTAGCGATGGCCGCTGTTGTGTATCTGCGATTAGAAGTTGATGAAAAATATATGTACATTTGATAGCTTCCAAAACCCGTGTAGCCCTTTGAAAACGTGGACCATTCCTCGTCTTGAATTAGGAGCGGCATGTCTTTTGGCAAAACTAATGAAACATACAGCATTAGCATTTGACACCATCAATTTACTAGATCCAATATGCTTTAGTGACTCTACAAACACACTGACGTGGATTTGTACGCCACCTTATCAGTTAAAATTATTTTTTGCGAACCGAGTTGTGCAAATTCATGAAAATCAACCAACAGCCATATGGAGATACGTTCCCAGTTCTGCGAATGCTTCCGATCCTGCAAGCCGAGGATTGAGGCCATCCGAACTACTGAATTGTACACTCTGGTGGCAGGGTCCTGATTTTTTACACCGCGATTATTGTGATTGGCCAAGTGATAAATACACACACAATATTACAGACGGGTTTAAAGCCGTACAATACGCACTCGTCTCTACTGTTGATGTGAAACAATACTTGGCAGTACTACAAAGGTCCTCAAACTTGCTAAAAGTTCAACGAATTTTTGCATACGTTAAAAGGTTCACGTTTAACTGCCTTGCACGCAAACGTAATCTTGCAAGGACTACTGGTCCGTTAAATGCCTCTGAGTATCGTAGCGCTCTCACATTTGCCATTAGAATTACTCAGTACGAGCACATCTACGACGATATCGTCTTACTAGAAAAAGGGCAACCTAGCACAAAAATATACCGTCCGTTGTCACCTTTTCTCTCTCCCACGGGATTAGTCATGGTGGGGGGCCGCTTGCGCCATTCCAGCCTTTCTATAACTAGCAAACATCCCTACCTTATCCCAAAAAACAGCAGGTTAGCTGTATTAATATGTGATTACTATCACATATATTCAGGTCATGCGGGTCCGCGGCTAACTCAATCATTAGTTACCCGTACATTTTGGATTCCGTGTATCCGTCAATTAATTCGAAGTAGAATATTTCGCTGCCTGACTTGCTATCGCTTCCAAGAGGAGCCTATTCAGCCTCCTATGGCAGATCTTCCGCTTTATCGCTTCGAACCTGGAAGATGCTTTACGCATACCGGTTTGGATTTTGCCGGTCCTTTTACAATCAAGCTATCCTCGTTGCGATTGACAAAATTTCAAAAGGCATATATTGCCCTCTTTATTTGTATGGTGTCACGTGCCATTCATATGGAGGTTGTCACAGCTTTAACAACGGAAGCCTGTCTTGCTGCATTAGATAGATTTATAGCCAGACGCGGGTTACCCACGAACATATACTCCGATCAGGGCCGCAACTTTCGTGGGGCGGCTAGAGAAATGTTAGAAATATATAAACATTTTGATCAAGCTAATCCCGTCATTGCGCACTACATATCTTCTAGGGGTACAGATGGTATAACAAGAGTTGTAAAGCTAAAAACACCCACAGGCGAAGCGGTCCGCCCAATTAACAAGGCGGTACCACTTCCTCCACCATAAGTAATTCAGCATTCTAACATGCAATTTTTATTTTTTTTTCTTCTTTCTCTACAAATTATGTTTTATTTTATATTTTTAATGCAGGAAGCAAAATGCAGAGTACTCGATTAATTTATACATACTTAAACATTTTTTTAAAATTTCTATTTTCATTTTTTCTCCCATTCATTTCACGGTATACAACAAAATTTACCATTTTGGGTGGGGGGTATGTTAAAACTTCATACAGTTGGAGGTCAGCGATTGACAATATAGATGGCCTTATTGTATATTATTGTTGTGCTATACATATGGCGGAGCGATAAAGCCTTTTCGCTTGACCAACATGACACTCTCTCGTATCGTTTCACCGACTCAACACCTAATAACTATAACCGCGAGTGCATAAGTGCTGCTGCCTGACCAGGTTGCGTCGACCGGTAAACAACACCTATCTTCGCGGGAGTAAATTGGTGAACAACATTGCAAGGTAAGCAAAACATTAATTACGGTTTGACCTATGTTACTGTTTTTCGCGCCTTACCTCCAATTGCATTACAATTACAGTCCATTTGCTAAGCTTTACGCTTTGGGAAACGTTCTGGAGCTGTCCCGATTTATACACTCCAACGTATACCACACAGGGATATAAACGAAAATCCAACAACAACGCAAAAATATCTTTCTGAAGCGGAGGTCCTGGCATCAAATGTTCATTCAATGAACCACCACTGGGACAAACCGCGGATGCGTCAAACACCACTCGAATTTTTGTAGTAGTGCTTTCCGGTTTCATAACCGCATGGTGCGGAATATAATATTCCGGAGATGGAATATTGCTACTAATTGAGGCATTTACTGGTGTCATATGCCCACTGTCGGAATAGTCTTGCATAAATTGTTTATACAAAGTGTATAATTCCTGATTCTTTTCCAAGCGACGTTCTAATAATAAAAACCGATTAAGTGCTACATCCCGAGACTCAACAAACAACGGTTCAGGACCACTAAACGGCAACGATACAACGAAACGACCTGTTTTGTCTCTCGAATAATTGCTACGAAAGTGTTTTTCACAAATTTCCTCTTGTGGGGATAACTTGTGTGTTGGAATGTCTGGAATGTTTTCCAGTTCCCAGAATCTAGTGATACTAGACTCTAAGGGTTCTACGAATGCACACAATGACGTGCCACTTGTCACTGGAGACACAAATTTGCCTGTCAGTAACCAACCAAATGAAGTGCGAATTGCAACTGGTTCATCAGGTGAACCCGAACGAGTTTCATTACCCAAAGTGCGGGCAAAAATATCTGCTCCCAACAACAAGTCTATATTACCTGGTTTATCAAACGATGGATCGGCTAAATCTAAACCTTTTATATGTATCCAATTTTTCGAAGAGATTGGAGCCGTTGGTAATTTTCCACAAATTTCTGGCAATACAAATGCTTGAACTGAATATTCTGGCATTGTGTGTCCAACGGGTTTAATTTTACAAACTACCTTTCCGGTAATATGAGATGACGCTAACCCCAACCCTTCTACCTTTAATGCAACCTTTGATTTATTTAATCCAAGCCGCTGACGGCATTTTTCCGTTATAAACGATTCCATACTTTCACAATCCAATAATGCTCTTACAATTTGCGCTTGTCCAAATTCATTGCGAATAGAAACTTGAACTGTTGATAACAATGTAGAAGCACTTGACAATTTCGACGAGAACAATGTACTACAATTTGACGTAGAGGCAACATTTGAAACATCTGCAGCAGCAGGTTTTGTTTCAACAACAGACGCAGAATTTTCAAAATGAAGGAGGGTATTATGACCCTTTTTGTGACATTTTTTACATACCGATTTTGAAGGGCATGTTGCAATTTTATGTGTATCTTGAAGACAATTGATGCACAAATTTTTATCCTTTGCAGTATTATACCTTTCTTGAGGAACCTTATCCAAAAAAATTTGACAACGATAAATCTGATGATTACCATTGCACACCAAACATTTTACCACGTTTGAAGTTGTAAGTAATGAGGTTTTAACATATGACTTCGGATTAAAAGAAAAACGCTTTTCCTTAATGTTTGTATTCAATGTTTGTTTTGAACTTGACTTCGATGGTTCGGACGAAATCATACTACTAATTTCCAAAGCTTTACACTGTTTTTCAAGAAATGATTTCAATTGCTCGTATGTAGGTATTTCTTCATTATTTTCAACCTCAAATTCCTTTAAGAGGTCAGCATCAACCTTTTTGCTCAACAAATTAAACAATATTAAATTAAGTAAATCAATTTTTATTTGACGTAACCCTGACAAATTCTCTGTAAAACAATTCAACAAATCCCTAAGTTCTGTATGTGATTTTGCTTTCATCTTAGGACAATTTTCAAGAGCTGACCAATATGTATTGACAATCAAACGACGTGAGTCATAGCGTTGTACTATAACGGAGTATGCAATTTCATAATTGTCATTATTTATTGGTAGATGACGAATTAAATTTCTGGAATCTACATCCAACGCTTCAGTAAGAAATAAAAACTTTTCGATTGGTAATAACTGTGTATTTAAATGAATGAGATTTTTATACAAACTATGAAACGATTCCCAATGCTCTATGCGTCCAGAAAAGCTTCCAATTGCGACCTTTGGAAGTTTTAAATTACTGGTGATACCTATACCAGCGGTATCATACGACGATCTACTTGTAGAAAACGGTTTCGCTTCCTGCTTACTTTCAACCAAACTAACAAATTTTGCCCCGATAACTTTAATTGATATTAACGTTTTATCCAATTCAATTCTGATTGCTGTAATTTGACTTAAACTGTCCGAAGCATCCTCGTCTAACACACACCTTTTGTAGGATGCATCAAATTCTTCCTTTATTTCTACAGCTGACTGTACCATCATCGAAGCGATTGCTTGGTTTTCAAGATTATATTCCAACCTTGAAATACTTTCAAACAAATTTTCTATTCTATCCAAACACCCCTTTCCATCTACTATAAAACGGTCCATAAGTATCTGAGTCATTTCGAACAAAATAGCTATTCCCCTAAACACGAGTACCATTGTCACAAAAATAACAAATCTTAAAGATGTAAACCCAAACTAATGATGAACATGTAACTACTCTACCAATTTTCAGAAACTAGCAATTATGTAGCTAATCCTGAGTGACACTTTAATTTAACGTTAAAATGAGACTTGTGTTGACCACAACCCTTAAGATACCTCGAGGAATAACGGTTCTTTAAGCTCTCACCAACATAGATTAGTGCAGCTTCAGGTATACAATGCAAGTTCTTAGAACAGGGGTATCGCAATGATGTTTTTCCTATTTGTATACGCTTACTCTAAAATTAACTGCTCTTTCAATGCACTTAAATTTTAAGAAGTAACTTTTTAAAATGCAACGGCATGCACAAATATTATGAGTTAAGCCTAACTGCAATTACTATTAACGTGTAAAACTGACCTGATTACTCTAATTGTTTGATTAGATAATCAATTTTTATATGCAAATATTAATTAATGCGGTCGAAGGGAACCAAAATGTAGGGATAAAGGGATGAACCAATGATATGGAATTTACCTACCTTTAATGACTGCGATCTTGATTCAACGCTGGTCGATCGATGTAACGAAACTATTAATCGATTGCGGACTGTAGTAATGTTAATTAGCACACGAACCGATTGTACGGCACTAATTACTGCAAAATAACCACGACAACATATTGCGTACATGTGACGCTTGCTGCGACTTTCGAAGCACTAGTATTTCTGTCCTTTCTCACCATTTAGTCCCTTTTCTTGTAGGTAGGTGGTGGATAGAACCGGATTATAGGACGGGGTTAAGTACAGTTATGTTAAAGGATAAGCGACATTGATTAATATCTATAAGCTTGAGGTAAAACTTGTAAATAGGGTAACTAAGCCTAAACAATTAGTATATCTGAAAATGAGAACGAGACAGTTTTCGACAGGATTATACACCCGAAACGCTATATTCAATCATATGCAAAGATAAATGAAGGTTTAATCAGTGGCTTAACTAAGAACTGATGGCCCCCCTGCAAAAAATATTTCATTGACCCTCTTTTTATACACGGAAATTAAAAATTTTAACAAATATTTCAATGTATAGTATATACAAAGTTTTATACATATACCAAACACCACAGAGCACCTCACCCCGTGCCAAAGACTTATCCTCTAATTATAGTATAAACCAGTCACAATTTGATATGTAAGCATTTCGTAAACAAAACGCAAATTTTTAATAGCTAGTTTTACAAATAAAGAAAAAAATTGAATAAGCAATCATTATTTAGTATTCTACTATACTAATATCAAAATTAAAAGTGTAGAATCTAGAATTATATACAGACTTTCAGCAACCTTTCTATATTTTTTTTTGCAATATTAATGGCACAATCGCAGAACATGCACTTATTGGCAAATTAATTAGGTTTAAATATGTTAGTTAAAGAAATCTAGCACTGCACTTTATGCTACTAGCAAATCTGTATATTATAGATTCTAAATCAAGCTGCTTAACTATTTCGACTTCTATGTTTGTAACCTTCAAATCCGAAAGTCGTTGTTCTGACAATGTACTCCTCAAATAGTTTTTTATAAGTTTTAACTTAGAAAAAGGCCTTTCTGCAGAGGCAACAGTGGCCAGCAATGTTAAACATAGACTTAGTGCAATACATACATCAGGCAGACTGGAAGCTGTACATTGGTTCGCAATTATTAAAAAATTGGCGAGCTGTCTAATAAAAACTAATTTACGCAGTTAACTTTTCAACACTTTTTTTAAACTTATGACTTGAAATGATAACTGGTCAGATAAATCTCGTGAGTATAGTTCTTGCAAAGATTTTCATTTAGTAATTATTTCTTCATCTTCCATTGCCCCAATATTTGTGAGTTATAAAAAATTAAAATTCTGGTAAATTTGGCGGTTACTTTTAAATCGTCTATTCAATTGACCTGTTGCTGCATTAAAAACCACAATTTCAAATACCTTCTGATGGCAATTCATCGAAGAATCGTTTAATTTTCTGTGGTCTTTTTTGCTTAAACTGTGTATCTTTACGCTAAGAGTTGGTCAGAGTTGTAGCTTTTGCTTTTAAAACTGCAAAACTTTCTCTCGTAAAAGCGACTGCTTCCAATGTTCCATCAAATATTTTAGTTGTGCTTTCCCAATCGGATTCAAATGCCAAATTTATTCTGTCTAGAAATTTGGATTGAAATGTTAACATAAAAACAAAATGAAAAGTTTCCATGTTCAATTTTATGAATGCAGCCTCTTCTCTCTCTTCGCTTTTCTTGCTAAGCAAGGAAATATTTGTAAAAACTTTTAAAATGAACGCGAAACTATGTGTAATTGCAGTAATATACTCAATCCGGAAAGACCACCTTGTTGTGCACAAGGTTTTTATAGTTTGGTTGACGTTTTTTTTAACTCTCACATTTTTTGTTGATGCCATCGCTGTATACTTTGTCCAAAAAACGTATATATTTTTTGCAAAAATTGCAAAATGCACTGATTTCATGAACGTTACTTGAAAATTCATGTATTACTAGATTTAAATTATGTGCCGCACGATGAACATATTCTGCAGTCTTCTGTCTATCTCTAATCAATTTTTGTAATCCAGATTACGTGCTACTCATATTTGCCGCTCCATCATAACCCTGGCCTTTGCACAATCCAATATCAATTCCTAAATCGCACAAATTTTTTAAAATTGATTGATATAGTCCTCTTGCAGTCTGATCCACAATTTGTGTAAAACCAAGAAAGCTTTCCATTATTTTCAACACTATGAGGCATTTGCTTTCATTTTTTTTATTTATTGTATATCTTATGATCTGGCTTAGCTGATCAGTTCTTGATACGTCTTTCTTAGTATCTGTAATAATCGAAGAAATGGCTCTTCTGTAATGTTTTGTAAAATATGCAACTTTACTTATGTAGCATCAATATTTATTAATTTGTTTTGAATTTTAGTGCTTAGTCATCTTTGTTTTAATTTTTCATTATGCAAGTGAGCATTTAACACTAGATCGTTTTTTTTAAAACACCAACGATGGATAAGAAGTTACCTCTGCGAAGTGATTCTTCTTGTTCTCGGTGTCCGCGAAGCGCCAAGTTAGAAACAGCTAATGTTATAATGACATTAATTATCCTTTTTAATATATTTTGCCATTTTCTAACCTCCTCATTCGAATCAAAATTCCATTCCAGCATTTTCCTTTTCATCTAACAGTTATACATATAACATGAATATGTACAATGGAATTTGCATTTTTCTTATTTTTTTTTGATATACCTTGCCAATCGTTAACAACATTGCACCAGGATTCCTTAAAATGTTTGTCATTTTGGTTTGCAAATAGCCAACACGGTTTACAATACGCCATATTTAATTTAAGAGAATAGCACAACCAGGTACGTTCAACATATTTTCCCGTTTTATGTGTAAACTTATAATAAGTCAACAAAACCGACCGTCCTTTAACATCTTTAGGGAATGCAGCTAGATCAGATCTACATGATCCAGATTTTAATATAGTCAATTTTTTATCATGGTTTTTGAAATCTGCCATGTCCAAAGAAGAAATGCTATCCTTCTCAGTCTTACCTTCATTTTCAAAATGGACACCTTCTGACAGTTTTACAATTTTATTAGGTAAAGGGGTCAAATCGATATTATTAACATCATTATCAACATAATCATTAACACTATACTCCTAAAGGTTCATTTGTGGTTTATTTGTCTTTCATTTTAGTTACCTTGATCTTATATCTAAAATACATTTTGTACAATAAGTATACAGCCAATAATAATAATAATACAATGATCAATAAAATTGCCCAGATACTAATATTATCATAGTGTAACTTTGGAACTTTTAAATTATTTAAATGTTCTTTATAATTGTCCATTAATTTTACTGCGTTGTTGAGATCGTCCAGATTTAGATGTTCTAGTTGCATCGGCTTCTTGATAATTTTGCCGTCTTCGGTTTGAATTATAAGTTGTTGTTCGGGTAAGGTTTGTAAATTTCTTCGTCATTGTTCGGTTTTAATATACTCGAATAATTTCACTTTTTAATTTTAAATAACAATTTTCCTTTATGGAGATCACTTTGCTTCTAATTAGGACTAAATTGTTTTTGTCGTTGTTGCAATTGGCTGTTGCTATTACTTCTTGTGGAAATACAGCAATCCATTTGTTGTCCGTAACGTTTTGAATTTTCTTGTCTGTAATTTGTACTTATTTTCGCACACAATTCTCATAATGATTAGAGAATCGCAATAATTGCACTTTGCAAGGGCTATTTGTTTGAATAGCTGTCGTCGTTAATGACTGACATAAGTATTGGCCAGGTGCCACTTCTTTGCATTTCTCATTTGTGAATAAATACCTAAGTTCATTTAGGGAAAGGAACTTGCTCTTGGGATAATTACTTGATATTGGCTATTAACTTTTATAGGGAAAGCAAATAAATGATAATAATTATATGAGTAAATTTCTACAATTGGAATCTCTATTAAGAAATGTGTTTTCATGACTCTTTACATAACCTTTTACTATGGCTATTTTTTCAAATACAAGTATGTTACATCCTGTTACTTCAAAAGGTAACTTCCTATAAGTCATAAATGATTTGATTCCTAATAATTCGTTCAATAAATCAAGTGGTTCGATAATACTAACGTGTAAAGTGATTTCATTTAGTAAATGTTACAGCTATTTCTAGTGTACCTAAAATTTGTTGAACTACAGTTAGGGTTGCTATCATTTGATTGAATATCGTGTTAAATCTTATTAAATCTCGCATTCCTAATGTTGTGGTTTGCATGCTAGTTTCAAGAGTTAGTAATCTATTTCTTATACTGTCGTGGTTTTTTACTAATTTTTGGAGTGTATCGTTAAATTTTCCTATAGTTGATTGAGTTAAGGAAATTTGGTTTCTAACAACAGTTTTTATGTCATTCTGGTTGTTGATCAATTCTTGAATTGCATTGTCATATCGTTCAGCATATTGGTTGTCTAAATTACATGTGAGAGCTTTTATATTATTACATAAACCATTAATAATTTCTCTTTTCTGTCTTGTGGTTTGGTCTACCGGTATTAATCAATTGAATTTGTCGTGTGGTGTTTATAATATTTTCCATCATACTTTTATAATTAAGCATATCTATCACATAATCTTTTCCAAATCTGGCTGTGTTTGTTGATTCTTTCAGTCTGTCATAATTATCTCTAATTATACAAAATCTCGTTTTGCTTCAGTTAAATCAAGTTTCTGTGCTGAAGTCCAATAGTCTACTGTGTGCTGCACACTTTTCAATTTTACTAGTACTATACCGGGGTTGTTTTTATATCTTCTATTAATATTTCGTTGTCGTCTGTTCTGCCTGGGTGGAGGTTGACGGCAAGGATGATGGCTATTCATCTGAAATTACAGGGTGTCTTAAATTCTTTAAATGTATGTATCTTATGGTTTCTCCGTTGTCTACTACTGCTATATTTCTATCCGAAATTTTTTTATTTTAAACGGATTCTAAATTTTTGGGGACGTTTTGTGTCGATTACTTTTAAAGTTTCTATCGTAAACTGTCTGTCCAACTGCAAATTTGTTTATATTGACGTTTTCATTCGTGTTTTTGCAATAAGCTCCTTATCGCTGTCTACTTTATTTTTAACTTATTATAAGTGATTTTTAATTTTCTGTGTGATCTTTGGCGTACTGTTGATATACCTCTTTATTGTAGTGTAAATCATAAGGGTTGCGAGAGTTTTAATGTCCTTATGTTAATTCGAGGAGTATAAAGTTAGTTGAAAAATGAATTGTATTTTATAAGCAACTAGGGCATATAACAATAAACTGGTAATAGGTTCCTTCTTGTATGTTAATGTTAAAAGTCTGATCTGTTCTAATAGTGTTAAATGTAATCGTTCAATCAATCCGTTTGACTACGGATGATTTTCCGTAATAAAATGAATATCTATTTTATGAAGTTTTAGGGTATTCTGTATAGTCTCGTTTCTAAATTCACTTCCGTTATCTAAAGTTATTGATTTGGGTGTACCGTAAAATGTAAAGTACTGTAAAAATCCTTAAGTTACATCAATACTATTTTTTAGTAATGAGTATCGCTTGTCCTACTTTTGTGAATGCGTCTACAATTGATAAAAAGCTCTGAGCTTCTACTACCAAAGTGTCTGCATGTAATTTTTTAAAAGCTTTGTCAGGGTATTTTTGGTGGTAATCTGTCGTATTTTGCTCTGCCACATAGTTGGCATTGATTAATAAAATCCGCAGTTAATTCTTTATATCTTTAAAATAATATCTCCTTAAGAGTTGTTTTAGGGTTTCGTTTATTCCACGATAATTTGTTATACCTTCGAATCGGTTACGAATTACGTCGTTTATTTCATCTGGGTCCGTAAAAGTTATTAATTTTCGTGAGCATCTGATAATCTCTGGTCCTGAGTTATTAAATAGTCAAATATATAATTCTGAAAATCTTTGGTACAGATGTTCTGTTGTGAAATAAAAGAAAAAGCGTTTTTTCTCCGTGGTATATTCCTTTAAGGTTTTAATTATTTGATCCTCATTGTCATCTTTCGTTATTTGAATGTGATATATTTTCTTATTGTTGGTTTTTGTATACTTTACCGGATCAGGGTTGATTAAAACTTCGGTATTTATAAATTGATTTGGTTTTGTATTCTATCGCTTCGTTCAGAATTTTAATTGGGGTTTTGGTTCATCGTTTTCAGTTGAATGTATAGTTTGTTTACTTCTTCACTTCTATTGGTGTCGTTAAAAATAATTCTTTGGGGTAGTTGTTTGGGTTCAAAATTGTTGTATTAGCGTAGTTGTTTTTTATATGTACTAATGCCTTGGGTGGTTCTACTCCTTGTTGAAATGACCATGTGATTTATGATTCCCATATTACTGTTTGAATTTACTAAGACGT
Source organism: Platerodrilus igneus (assembly GCA_036346225.1). NCBI lineage: Eukaryota > Metazoa > Arthropoda > Insecta > Coleoptera > Lycidae > Platerodrilus > Platerodrilus igneus. The sequence goes on along the minus strand of JARFIW010001746.1, from coordinate 66,413 downwards.
TTACTTGTTTTTTTGTCTTAGATTCGATGGTATATTTTTGATCGGTTTGAATGTTACTGTTTTGAATTTTATTGGTATTTGTCCGTGTTTTGTGCTGGATAATCGATTTTTTATATCAATTTTTGCTCCTAATTTTCTTAAAAGATCCATGCCTATCAATTCGTCGTATTTGTCGTTAAATTCGAAAATACAAAATTTGTGTTTCATTTTTGCATTGGAAGTTTTTGGTAAAGGTATATTCGTAATAAACTGGTGTAGTGTCGTTTTGTGTGCTGTTTTGATTTTAAAAGGTTCTCTTTCAACAAAATTTAGATAATGTTTCTGCACGGTTTTGGGGTAAATTAAAGATTTTGAAGATCCTGTGTCGATTAATAATTTAGTTTCAGCATGCAGTATTTCTATTTAGGGTAGAATGTGTTGATTAAAATTATTTAAATTTATTACGTCTGATCGTATTTGGTTCTGTTCAACTGAAAATTTGAGTACGTGTTTTGTTCATCGTTCTCTTCGCAATTTTTGTAACGGATGTTACGTTCGTAGTTTTTTGAGTAATTGACCTCATCGTCTCTACTTGGATTTACATAATTACCTGTGTCTTCGAGTAAAGCTTGATTATGGAAATCTTCTACTTCTTGCTGAAATAGTTCCTCGGAAGTAAAGTTTTGTTTCTGTATATAGTTGGGTTTAATCTGAGATATTTTTGTTCTATCTGGTGTAACCAAATGAAGTGTCCATATGGTTTGGTTTGTAATAATTATTGGGGTTGTTGTTATTATTCGTCATGGGTGCGTTTCTGTTAGGATTTATGCCGAATGTTTGCAATGTTTAATTTGCGTTCTGATTGAACTTGGGTGTGTTGTTTGTTCAAGGTTTTGTAAAATTCAAATTTAATGTTTGTTTGGGATTTGTCGAAATCGATTATTGAAATTTGGATGATTAAGGTTTGGATTATTAATTCTCAAGTGATTTGTCGGCGTGTTAAACGATGTACATTTGGGTTGTGTTGGTATTGATCTTGCCGGTTGTATAGTCTTAATCAGTAGGTAATTTTTGTTAATATCTGGATTGTAAATCCTGTTCCTATAATACATTATGTTCTCTTCTTCTATTATTAAATTCATTGCCTCCTCTAAGTTTTTGGCAGTTCTATATCTTATTCCGTCTTACAATTGTAAGGGTAACGCGTTTATATACGTATCTAAAGCCATTTCGTCGTACATTTTAGTTTTAGTTAAACGCACGTTAGGGTCCGGTTCTTCTAATTTAAGTTTCGTTAAAATTAAATTTCCCACATCCTGACATCGCATAACAAATCGATTTGGTGATTGGTTATTCTCCATTCTTAAATTCAATAAGTCCCTTATTAAGCATTTTATATTGCGCTGGTCGCCAAAATACGCAATTAATATATTTTTATAGTCTTCCCAGTTAGGTAGGCCGTCCCTACTTTCTAGTAATGTTAAAGCTCTTCCCGATAATTTACTTAGAATTAATCGTAACTGCCACATATTCTTTTCAAGGTTTTCTTGTTTGTAAAAACACTTCAAAAATGTTTCGCAAGCAGTAATGAATATCTCTATCAAAGCTTGATTGCCATCGTATGATGGAATAGAATCTAAATAAAACCGTAAGATTTCTGAGTTTATCTTGTATAATTATTTCCTTAGTCCTGTTTCCTTAGTCAAGTTTGCACTAAAGTTATTTAAAAATCACTTAACGCTAATTGGATTGTGTGTAATTATAAACCTCTGCTATAATTACATCAAGTTCAGACTTTTGATGTATAATTGTTTCAATAATAATTGTTGCCACAATAAATTGTGTATAAAAGTTCTTTTTTTCAAATCTTACTTGCTAATATCAATATGCAATTAAAAAAATTAGTAAGAAAAATGAACTATAGGTACTCACAATAATTTGATTGTTAATTCCATTAGCCTTCCTTCAGTGTTGGATTTGGTCAATTCTGTACTTCGTTCAATCGTTGTGTTCTATTCCAGTGAAGAATAGAAATTTACTGTTACTATTTCTTCGGTTTTTGAGTTGCTAGTGCCCTGCTGGAATCCGTTCCGACTGCGTCAGAAAGATTTTGCATCGTTGGGAGGTTTGTTTTTGAAAAGTTTTATTTCCAATTACATTTCTATTAAATTTATTTTGAATTGTATAATTACAAAAATTGATGTATTTTCTTTTATAACTTGAACGTATATGTTCATTAAACGAGATTTAATTGAAGTTGTCAAAAGTATTCTAAATTACTATTTTAACAAATCAATAATTAAAAATTACAATGAGTAGCTTGAATCACCAACAACGTTAAAGCTATAAAGTTCGAAGACTGTCTGGCGATCAGGGGCTCCTCACAGTATTTATGAAGCTTCTGGTCTCATTTCATCTTGTGGAAAAGTGCTGATCTTGCTGTTTGCAGTTTTCGATAATCATTCAATGTCTTATTTTAAGTAAATTTAATTAAGACTGCTTTATTGCAGTTTATTGTTTCTGCACCTGCAGTATCAGGTTGCGTCTGGAATACAAAGTAATTGTTCCTTTTTTTATTTCTGATATGAATTCTGTTAAACTTTAGTTATATAACCTTCATTTAATACAATGTATCATACTATTACTAAGACAATAATAACATTTATTTTATATACATTTTAGTATGGGTAATATGTAACTCGCGTCAGCTAAAGATATTTGGTGCTGCCGAACGTCCTTAAATTCCTACAACAAATTGGGAGTAAAGATAAGCTTTTTTGTTTATGATTTACAATTATGTACATGCGGCTTTTAAATAAAAATTGTAAATAGATTATGTTAATGTAGTGAAAATTAACAGAACATGAAAATGGTTATTTTATTAGACTACGGAATAGTGACAAAAAGTTTGTAAGTACGTAAATATAATACTATCAGGCGATACAGTTTGAAATGTCTAAAAATTAGGAAACAAGTGTGTATTAGTATTAAAGTATTTCTTTGAAAAATTGAATGATGAAGAATAAAGTAGATATTGCACTATATTTTCTGTGTACTGTTAATTATGACATTTCCAAAAATGGGATTTAAAATGCCATGCATGCCAATATCAGAAACTAGAACAATTTGTGTGTTAGTATTAGTGGTTGATTTAACTTTTTTTTTAAGTTTTTTTTTTTTTTAATAATACCTGGCTAGTCCGATGTTAGGAAATTCAGGTTTTTTTTAAAAAGTAGCTGTATTCTCATGACATTTAATTAATGTAAGTAAAGGTTAAGTGTAGATAGAATTTTATTTGAACTTATTTATGAATTAGGTAAAAATGGGCGCATTTATAAAAGAATATCCAGTCACCCCAGTGATAAAGTCGTATTTGGGAGAGGTCTTTCGTTTTACATTTTCTTTTTAATATCAACAAAATTTAATAAGTGTTTTAAGGTATTTAAGTGAAAGGTAGTAATATGTGTGATAAATTTCAGAAACCAGATCAAAGGAAACTTATTCGGAATAACTGTATTTTGTGTATGGAAAATATCGAAAGGGATTGTTGAAACCAGACAGTTTGGCGTTCCTTAATTATGGTAATAGAAAAAGCCTTCTAATGTCAGTGGTTTTTATATTTCAGCCATTTTTAATATTTATTTTTTATTTTCATTTTAATTTATTTGCACAGAAACTCTCATACCAATGTAGTTTGTCGATGCACCCCTAAAATTACTACTGAGCCACCGCACTTTTAGGAAAAATCTAAATATATAGCGTACCGCTAATTTTACCCGTAACATAATGTCAAATGATGCTCCACTGAAAAATCAACGGAGATGTCGCATAAATTTCATTTTTGAAGTTTATAATCTTGTTTGTTGACACATTAAATATTAAATATGTAGAAAATTGTGCCTTACATGTTCAAAGTATACAAACAACACGCATGAAACCTTGCTGTGTACATATACCTATTTTTGAAGAAAAGGGGTAGAACATTAGAAAACTAAAATCATACTTTTCAAAATCATTGTATTATCTAATACGGTAGGCAATTCAGTGTACAAATTGCCAAGTGATTTAGCTGAAAATATGTTGTATTAATGTAGTAGTCATGAGAGAAAAGCTAGCAAATGATCGACTATTTAAACGATACTTTTCTGGTATTCAGCGTAGTATATTTATGCCTCTAGGCCATGGGGTTAAAATAGAGAAAATGGTTAGTAGGTTGCAAACCTATCATATTTGATAATTCGTATATCTCCATACATTGCAGTCAATGGGTCACAGACGAGAGTCAATATTTTGCCTTCCTACGTAATCTAATGAGTGGTTGTTTGTCATCTGCTCCCTTATTTTTTCTATTGACTTGGGATTTGCAGTGCAACATTTGAATAGGCACTGACATTGATTTTGTATTTTAAAGAATAATTGAGAATGTGTTTTGGAATTGACAAACCACTTTCTAAGTAATGTACAATAATGAAAAATATCAAAAATAGAATGGAGAATGGTCTTGGTACGGGATCTCCAATAAGTAAATGAAATGTTCGAAGACTCCTAGGAAAATAAGGAAGCTAAAAATACGATTTAAGAAATTTTGACAACATTGGATAAATAAGTCACTTGTGCCGAATGCTTAAATACTGCCAAAAAGATTTGTGTTAATAACGATATGGATTAATAACTGAACCTTGTGTCCTAACCTAACTCTTGTGTGAAATCTTGTAGTTGAAAAGGTTATACTGAATGCGTTTAAACGGCCAGTATTAGTAAGTTGTAATATTAATGTAAATTTTGTCACCGAAAAAACGTTCTATTTTTTTCGTGCTTCTACACATTCTATGCTATCAATATGAAAGAAGCATATGAAAATATAAAACATTCAAGTTACAAGGTCTACTACAAACAGTTTAACTTGATTATCTGTTCTGACTTTAAAGTTATTGGTCTTCTACTGAGGCTAAATATCGTTTACGAGGGTGGTTTGAAAAGTTCGCGAAACGAAGGGGAAAATGAAAAAAGTTGTTTTTAAAAAACAGTTTATTTTATCACATGATCTCCGTCAAGTTGAATACACTTCATCCTGCGATTTCCAAACCCATTATGCCATCACGAAAGTGCGATTCTTCAAGGCCTCCAAAATAGTCGTCGACAGCAGCTTTTACTTCCTCGTCCGTAGAAAATAGTTTTCCCCCAAGGAAATCTTTTAACCGTGGAAATAGGTGGAAGTCAGAAGGAGCCAAGTCAGGCGATAAGGTGGATGTTGCAAAAGATCGTATTTCAGATCATTCAATTTTTGCATTGCTACTGCACTTGTGTGTGGACGTGCATTATCCTGATTTAAAATGATCTTCTCTTACGCAATGCAGGTCTTTTTTCAGGAATATTTTTCCCAGTTGGCCTAGAAGTTTAGCATAATATTTACCGTTTATTGTTTGGCCATTGGAAAGATAGTCAATTGGTAGGACGGACACCTTTAGCATCACAAAAAACTGATGCCATAATTTTTCAAGCCGACTTCACGGACATTGCTTTCTTTGGTAGTGAAGTACCTCTATGTCTCCATTGTTTAGATTGTTGCTAGGTTTTAGGGGTATAATAGTGAACCCAAGTTTCATCTGTCGTAACAAATCGTCAGACAAAATCGTTTTTATTGGAGTTAAGACGGTTTAAACTCTACTGTCAAATTCTCTTCTCTGAAGGTTTTGATCAATTGTCAATATGCGCGGCACCCATCTTTCCGAAAGCTTTTTCATACCTAATTCCGCAGTTAAAATATGAAATGCTCTTTCATCTGGGATACCTGCATCCTTAGCAATTTCGGAGACCTTTAATCGACGATCCAGCGTAACCATATCATTAACTTTTTGAACGATTTCAGGCGTGGTGGCAGTTTTTGGTCGTCCGCTGCGCGGGTCATCTTCTAGGCTCCCACGACCATGTTTAAATTCCGTCACCCACTTGTGCACAGTTGTAAGTGATAGAGCGGAGTCTCCTAATGTACCTTGCATATCTTTATGTATTTCTGTTGCGTTTCAGTTTTATTCAATGTAACCTATTTTTTTTACTCAGTTAGGCTTTCCTTATTAATCTAATATAATGTTTCAATAAAATAAAATTATAATTTATAAATATCTGATCACTTAAAATAATTCATAAGATATATAATGGATTATGCGCTCCTTCGCCTAAGAGGTCTAAGTTTCTATAACACGAATTGTCTGTCTGTCATTTCGTGTCACTTTTCTATCAGCGTTTGAACAGATAAGCTGCTCTCCGCAGCGTAGATAGGTCAATATGGTATCCAGGCACATGGCCTGTAATACAATTCGTAAGAAGTTTAATTAATTTAACCGTCGTGTTTAAATGTGGTCCTAACAGCTTTTGGGTAATGGTTTTATTTTGTAGTCCACATTCAGCGAGTAAGTTGATTCCTGCAAACCGAAAAAGATAGAAGCTCCCCCATCGTTAAAACAGTTGGTATAATTAGATAAATTTTATTAATGCTTTCTTCGTAGTGCAATACCATTAGTATCATAAATATCATAAATAACATTAATACCATAAATACCACTAAAATGAAAATTTAGTTTGAGATTTAAGATACAAGAAAATAATAGGACATACTTAATGGAGATTTGGTTTGGTCAGATAATATTTTGTTTGGAAGATCTTTTATAATTCCAACGTTAAAATTCAGTCGTAATGGTATGATTCCTGTTGCATGCATCGCAGATGTATATGGAGTAATCCACATCTGGTGTTATTTGGTTCTAGTCTAAAAGTTTAAATTTTTTTGATTGAACTGTACTTCGGCACGTGACTGACATTTAATCTTTAATTCAGTTATATTTATTTAAGTGTTTTACGAATGATTGAAAGTTGAAATTTTACTTTCATTTAGTTATCTCAAAATACACTTTGAAAAAGAAAGATCCCGTACTAATGTTGGTACTTAACAAAATTATCATGATGGCTATGTAGTTTGCCTATTGTATTTGTTTCACAAGTAGACAGTAGTGACTACACTAAAAAAGTTGTTATTGACATATGATGTCAAAAATATCTAGCTATTCATCATAATTACCACATGGTATTTTGCGGTACTTTAAAAATATCTTGGGTTATTTTGAGGTCATGTAATTTAATTTTTAAAAAACATGACGAATTTTCTTATAAGATATAAAGTAAAGGTAACTCTTTGTTTGAATGATACATATTTATAAGACGTTAAATAATCTAATTTCTTACTTGTAAAGTCGACCGTAGTATTACAGAGGACTATAATTAAAATTTGAGAAATGAATTATTAAGAAAGTATATACCTTATAGTAAACTTATGTGTATTTAGAGGTCCTTGTGTTTTTTTTTTGAAGACAGAACCATACTAGTTTCTTTTTATGTAAATTTGTTAAAAAGTTAATACTGAAACAAGTTAAGACAATTTAATTGAATAGAATTTATTTTTGCTTAACTCTTTTATTATTAAAAATTCAAGTGAAATTTATAGGTCCTTCATAAGCAAAAGATTAACTGTGTTTAAAGATAACAAATACCCTGCGTGTATATATTTTTGGAACTTAAATTCAATTATATTATTTGTGGTGAATATTTTTAAAGACACAAACGGTGTCCATGTTGTGCATTTGTTTGTTCGCAGGTTAAGTCGAGACATCTGTAACACATCTGGCAATTAATATTTTGGTAAGTGCTTTGCAAGGTTAATATATAGGTTTTGTGGCTATATAAGCGGTGTAGACTTCAGGTTTCCGCATTCCCCTAATACAAGTACTTGTATCTTTGTATGTTGTTGTATTGAAAAATACGGTGGCGCTCTTTATCCATATTTTTGGTCAACAGAGAACCCATGACCCAAGTTCATGATCTATCCAGAGATAACACTCTACTAGCCGTTTATCTCTAAAGATTTTTTTTTCAAGCCGTTTTCCATCCAACTTTACCTTGGACTTCCATCATTAATAAGAAATTCTCGACCTTGTGATATCAGGTAAGGTAGTCGTTTATGTTATATGGAGATCCAATCTGCTATCTGATATTCGCGAGGGATTTTAGTTTTCACTTGCGCCCGAAACGTGAGGCTCGAATGTTTGTACACTGAAGCCAAATTATTTGTACACTGGGTTAGATTGATTGCACTTTCATTACACTTGCACTCAGCGACTGAGGTTTGAATCGATCTTACTAATGTGATTTTGTAGTTTCATTTTTGTTACAGTTTGATGTGGGTTCTTAATATTGTTAGGACACCTTTTTTTAATTTTTGGACAAAGATTATATTATTAGGATATTTTAGTGACATATAAATATTTAATTATGGCAGAAATGTACAGCATCGTTCATTTACTTAAAAATGAATTAGAATATGAATTAAACATTAGAGGCGTTGAAAATTCAAGACCAGTTTCAGATAAAAGAAAAATTTTAGCTAGGCTGTTGGCCAAGGAAACAGATAAACCAGGTTGTTTAATTGTTCTTTCAAGTTATATGGTGGATTTCGATATAGAAAAAAAGAAATTAAGTTTGGTATAGAGTCAGTAAAAAATATTTTGTTAGAATTTATTGATGATCCCGTCGATTCTATTTTTAAAAGGATACGGTCAAGATTAATACATCTTACAGGTAGAATTCAACGGTTAAGGCTCCTTAAGGAAAATTTTGAGGAAGTGGTGCTATTTAAAAATGAAAGTTTGGCTACTATTCTTGTTGTGGAGGCAGATCTTCATGAGAGATTAAATAAAGATTTAGGCTCGAATCAGAATGATATAAGTATAAATTCTAATGCTGAATCTAAAGTGCCCATTCCAACGGTCACATATTTTACACAGACAGTTTCTATTGGATCTTGGTCGATAAAACATTCTGGAAACCCATCCCTCTTATATCAATCCTTAGAAAATATTAGTGACATTGCACAGTCACGAAAAGTATCTGATGTGAAATTGTTTAATTCTGCGGTTGAATTGTTTACTGGTGATGCATTGGTATGGTATCGTTGCGTTCGTAGTTCCTTGACAGATTGGAATTCGTTGGTTAATAGATTAAAAGGAGATGTTTTACCAGCACATCCTGAGAACGATATTTGGGAAAAAATTAAAAATAGATTTCAGAAAAATGGCAAATCTGTTGTTTTATTTATCGCTATAATGGAAAGTTTATTTAATAGATTACCTATAATTCCTGCAGAACATACTAAAGTTAAAATGGTCAAGGAAAATTTACTGCCATATTTTATTCAGCATCTTGCTCTTGTAGAGACAGAAAATGTTCGTACTTTAGTTAAATTATGTAAGAAGTTAGAAGAAGCTTCGTTAAGTAAACAAAAATCTGTTTCCGTTGTGTCATATAGTAACAAGCAGCCTATTAATAATTTTAAACCTCACTTTAGAAGTAAACCCCCTATTTCATTTGAGAATGCTTCATCGTCGAAAAGTCGTGTTTATACCCCTAAGTCTTCGCATTCTCCGGTTCAAGTTCTCAATTCTACTACCCCAATATCAAAAACGAGTGGAGTAGGTAATCCTTCTTTTAAACATAAATTGGTATGTTAGAATTGTTCACGTTATGGACATTCAGTGTTTGTAGATCCTTTAAAAGATTATTTTGTTATGGTTGTGGTCGTAAAGGAGTGACTCGTATCACTTGTCGTGTCCAAAAAACGAGTAAAGGAACAGAAGTTGAGTAGCGAATTTCCTGTTTCTAGACAAAAAGCTACAATTATGTTGTGTGATCAAAAAGATCTATGTTGTAAGAAGGAGTGGTCGCAATGACTCCAGGTAGTTAGAAATTTTTGCAAGACTAAAGTTCAACCTAAAGCGAATGAATTATTTGAGAAAAAGCCTTAAGAAAATCGCCCATATGTGATGGTAAAGCTGCTTGATATTGATATTACAGGTTTATTTGATTCTGGATGTACTACATCGATAGTAGGTTCCCTTGCCATTTCATTAATTGAAAAAATAAAGTTAAATGTTTTTAAATCTGAAAAGAAAAGAGTATCGACTGCAGATGGTTCGTTAAAATTAGTAGAAGGTTCAGTTGATTTACCTATTCGTATTGGATTAAAATGTCGTATTTTGAACGCGTTAGTTGTACCTTCGTTGCCTCATTAATTAATTTTTGGAAGTGATTTTGCTAAATTGTTCGGTCTAATTGCTGATTTTAAAAACAATTCTTGGTATATTAGTGATGATGCAGGAACCATATTTCTTATGTTGAACAATCGTCTTTGTCTTTAAGTTGTAAAGATAGTTTGCTTAGTTTGGAAGAATTGTCAATCGAGCAAAGAAAGCAAGCTCAAGCGGTTATTGATTCGTATAATGAAATAAGTAGTGAGAATAGATTGGGCCGTACTAATAAAATTGAAATGTTTATTGATACAGGTGACTCTAAGCCAGTTCGTGGAAAGCCGTATGTTATGTTGCCGTATATGAATGAAATATTGAACAGAGAACTAGATGATATGCTAAAGTTAGGAGTTGTTGAACCTTGCGTTAGTCCGTATTGTTCCCCGGTATTATTGGTTAAAAAGAAGTCTAGTAATGAGTATAGATTTTGCTTTGATGGCAGAATGTTAAATGATGTTACCAAGCATGACAGTTACCCTATGGCAAACATAGACAGGATTCTTAACTCTTGTGTGAATCTTGTAGTTAAAAAGGTTATACTGAATGCATTTAAACGGCCAGTATTAGTAAGTTGTAATATTAATGTAAATTTTGTCACCGAAAAAACGTTCTATTTTTTTCGTGCTTCTACACATTCTATGCTATCAATATGAAAGAAGCATATGAAAATATAAAGTTACAAGGTCTACTACAAACAGTTTAACTGGATTATCTGTTCTGACTTTAAAGTTATTGGTCTTCTACTGAGGCTAAATATCGTTTACGAGGGTGGTTTGAAAAGTTCGCGAAACGAGGGGAAAATGAAAAAAGTTGTTTTTAAAATACAGTTTATTTTTTAACATGATCTCCGTCAAGTTGAATACACTTCATCCTGCGATTTCCAAACCCATTATGCCATCACGAAAGTGCGATTTTTCAAGGCCTCCAAAATAGTCGTCGACGGCAACTTTTACTTCTTCGTCCGTGGAAAATAGTTTTCCCCCAAGGAAAACTTTTAGCCGTGGAAATAGGTAGAAGTCAGAAGGAGCCAAGTCAGGCGAATAAGGTGGATGTTGCAAGAGATCGTACTTCAGATCATTCAATTTTTGCATTGCTACTGCACTTGTGTGTGGACGTGCATTATCCCGATGGAAAATGATCTTCTTCTTACGCAATGCAGGTCTTTTTTCAGGAATATTTTATCCAGTTGGCCTAGAAGTTTAGCATAATATTCACCGTTTATTGTTTGGCCCTTAGGGAATATAGTCAATTGGTAGGACGGACACCTTTAGCATCCCAGAAGACTGATGCCATAACTTTTCAAGCCGACTTCACGAAATTGCTGTCTTTGGTGGTGAAGAACCTCTATGTCTCCATTGTTTAGATTGTTGCTTGGTTTTAGGGGTATAATAGTAAACCCAAGTTTCATCTGTCGTATCAAATCGTCAGACGAAATTGATTTTATTAGAGTTAAGGCGGTCTAAACTCTATTGGCAAATTCTCTTCCTCTGAAGGTTTTGATCAATTGTCAATATGCGCGGTACCGATCTTGCCGAAAGCTTTTTCATACCTAATTCCGCAGTTAAAATATGAAATGCTCTTTCATCTGAGATACCTGTATCGTTACCAATTTCGGAGACTTTTTATCGACGATCCTGCGTAACCATATCATTAATTTATTGAACGATTTCAGGCGTGGTGGCAGTTTTTGGTCGTCCGCTGCGCGAGTCATCTTCTAGGCTCCCACGACCATGTTTAAATTCCGTCACCTACTTGTGGACAGTTGTAAGTGATGGAGCGGAGTCTCCTAATGTACCTTGCATATCTTTATGTATTTCTGTTGTGTTTCAGTTTTATCCATTTTGAAAAGCTCACAAAACTAACTTTACTCCATATAGCACCAAATTAATACTACTTGACAGAATAATATCAAATTTAACATCTGCGCAATACATAGTTGAGTCCACCAATTGCATTTATTCTATTCGAACTGATGCTGCCATCTGTGTTCCATTTCGCAAACTTTTCAACCACCCTCGTATACCAAGTATTGTTGTTTTCTTCGCGAATGCGACTACATAAACCGACCAACAGAAAATAGGTTTTAATTTGAAAGCGATAAATGTTCAGAATGTACGATTGGTTTGTCTCGAAGAAATGTTCTCATCTCTTTTAATTCTGTCGCTTACCAACTATGGTCTAAAATAGTCGGAGTTACTTTTTTAAAGCACTAATGCAAAAATAAAAACGAGCTTTGCACTAGAATCGAAGTTGTGGTCACTCATAAAAGGTAATATAACTTTGACACTACATGGATATCGTTCAAGAGCACCTGCAACATTTTTAGGAAATCATAAATTCAGAAAATTTTAGTATTCCTACTGGGATTGCCTCCCAGAAGACCTTGGAGCAGTTGAAAATGATAAAAAGATTTCAACATCAAGTAGAGATATTAAAAACTTGGAGTCCGCTCATGTTTGTGAGCTATTCTTGGACTCGTAAAAAAAACTGTTACATATTGCTTGTAGGTTAACAAGTATTTTACTACAGTACTGTAAATAAAAAACATTAAAAACTTCAACAACTTGTTACTTAAAATGTTTATGCAATAGAAAAATTGAGTTACATTTTTGAATTACGCACAAAAAATACTTTATGATTCACATATTTTCATCTTTGTGTGTTTAATGATAAGTTTAACGATAGGTTTCGGGTATAATGGTACTATAAGTGAGAAACTGAATTGACTGAATCATAGTATAGGTCTCATTAAATGCAGAATAACTTGATTCACTAGTGCTTTAGGATAACCCAATCTATAGTAATAAGCATCGCCAACAGTTACTAAACGAAACAGTCATCAATAATGCTAATTGTTAGTATTTCAATAAGATGCCACCAACACTGAAAGAATAAAATAAAGTCAAATATAAAGAGTTGAGATGGTCGGATCTTTAAATCTACTACAAAGTGACCATTCTTTGTATTTAGTTTCGTTTCCTTACAAAACGGCCACCAACGTGTACTTCGTGTACACGCATATGTGTAAGATTTAGATTGTGAGTTGGATTACATAAAAAGCATAAAAATTCAAAATCCTTTCTAGCATTGAAGAAAATTAATTTTCAGTTAAATGTCACTGAAAGTTCTTTAAATATTAAATTCTTAACAAAATATGGTACATGTTGTTTTAAATTAGATTTTGGAAGCTAATGTATTATATCATGCCTTATTAACTGAAAGCAATCAAACAGTTGCAACCCAACGTTTGACGTACTTGTTTGTAAATCTCAATTACAGTACGACACCAGCGAAGTTTTAAAATCATTATCAGAAATTGGTTATGAGATTGTTTGTAAGCTTAAAAACAAATTTACCTCCAAAATAGCAATACAATTTAACCGAGGGTTTAATTTGTGTGTACTTATTAAATAGAAAAATAAACCGGTTAGTTGCACAAATACGTCATTACAGAACGATTACATTACACTTATAATAAAATGCTACTAATCCAATATCGAAAAGAATTCCAAAAGAGAGGAAAATTACTTAAACAAGTTGAAACACCCACGAAAGCCACAAAAATGGTAAACATCAAAGTTTTATCAGTAATTGTTTGAAAACACGTAGACTGTGATAGACAGCTAGGGTTAACGTTTGCATGAATGGAAATTTTAGAATGACGATAATGAAAGCAAACATCTTTCAGTTGAGAGTTACTTTCCAGGGGAAAACTTGTGGGCAGTTAAGGCTAATGGGAACGTTTACATTGTGTATATCAAGTGGTTTTGCACTAAGTAAAGATTATAAAAAGCAATTTATACCTTCCACGCAGACAAGATTAGCTCTGTACATATTGGTAATTCACATCAGACGAAGTACTATAAATAACTTCCATTTAAGCTTTTTGAATGATTCTGAGTATAATAATTAATTATGTCCAAAGAATAGGAATCACGATAATTTAAACAAAATCTTCAACAACTTCCTCTGGCGTCTTCCGTCGCACAAAAGTCAGCTATTGCAATAAAAAGCGAAACAATTTGGGTAGAAATTTTTAAACAAGCCAAAACATAGGTATATGGCTGCATTCAATTTTATTATAGTAATCAAATCAACCCATAATTAAATTCAGAATTGAATAGAACATACTTTCCCGTAGATTTGTGTAACTTCAGTAATGTTCCTATTATAAAAATAGAACCGGCCTTAAACCTGAAAAGTTTGAGATTGTTAAGATTACAAAACTTCCTCTGTATTTGTCATACTACTAGTCGTGGGTGCTTCTGAATCCTCAAGAGGTGAATTTTAAATATGATTTTTAATATTTCCTAAAAAAGCTTTTACCTTAGTAACAAAACTTCGTCTACCCAAACGTTGAAAACCCTTTTATAAGAAGACTAATCGTTAAAACGTTTCGTTTCTTATATTCGAGAGCCTTAATTTTATTTCTCGTGGACTTTTTATCCAATGATTAATCTTTTACTCTAAATGAATTAATTAAGGACTAGTCAAATCGTGATCGCAGCTATTATTTTTATAAAATATAATATTATAAACAACACGCGGTTTGTATTTTTATCAAACAGTAGCACTAGCGATGCTAAGCTTTCATTACTAAGCGAAGTCTTCTCAAACTTAAATTGTAACATGCCGTCACTACTGTTTTTCTGAACGTGCAAAAGTGTTCGACTATGTTAGGCTTGACATTTTAATAGGAAAATTAGAACTTAAAGAAATACGCGGAATTCCGTTGCTATGGTTCAAATCTTTTTTGTAATAGAAAATAGCGTAGTTGCGGAAACAATTCTTTCTCTAACTTCAAGCCAATTACTTCCGGTGTTCCACATGGATTTGTACTTGGTCTTATACTATTTCCCATATTTAAAAACAACATTCCGAATTTAAATATAAGTTGAAAGATAATTCTTTTTGTCGATGATACGAGCATTACTTAGAGCAACCTCAATCTAGAGACATTTCAATACCAAATAAATAAAGATATTATCACTATCTAAACATGATGTAAAACTAATAACTTGATCTGTAGTATACACAAATCCACAGCACTATTACAAACGAATTTTTAAACCTATTTCTATAAATAGCCATTAAATACAAAACATTGATTCTATCAAATTTTTAGAATTAGGAATCGACAAAACTCTAAACAGCATTCAACACCTTGATCAATTAGTTAATAAACATTCCAGTGTCCGTTATGCTTTAGAAACAATATCGAAAAAACGGAACACAACAATTGGCAGAACAACCTACTTTGTTTTGTTTGAATGACTTGTAGACTATGCTGTACCATTTTGGGGTGCCAGCAATTCTGAAAAATTTCAAAAAGTTTTTAGATTACAAAAACGTGCACTGAGAAACATATTTTGCTTACATGACACGGAACATTGTAAACCATACTTTATAGAGTATAAAATTTTAACTCTTTCTAGCTACAGGGTTACACCCTCCAATAGCAAATCAGCACATTCCGCATACTATTTAATATTTTTTAACAATTTAACTAATTGTAAATTATCAATTATGTAAATACGGTATTTAAAATGAATCTAAACAAAAGTTAGTAGGTTGAAATTTAAAGGTGTAATTAAAAAATAAGTTTTATCAAGTTATAATGTAAAGGTACAATAATACATAAGGTTAGCAGCTTCTGAACTTCGGCATTTCTGTCTCGTGCGCAAAATGAATTAAAAATTTACAGATGGGGCCACAGTATACTACCGGTATCAGACATTCATAAGTACATATTTATTAGAAAATCGTACATTCAGAATTAATAGAAAAATCATTAATATACAATAGTAAAAGGATCTTTAACCACCTCCCCCAACACCAAAAACTTGAGACTGTATCAATGTTTTTGAAAGCTAGTTAAAGCGTTTTTACTTAAAAGACAATTTTACTTAGTTGACGAATTTTTATCTGAATGAGTTCAATAGCACACATTAATGTTATATACAATTGTAAATTATAATTATCTTAAAAATTTGACAGCGATCCCTTTAGTTAATTGTCAGATTCCATTTTACTATTATCTAATATGAGTTAATTACATATATAATGCATCACTTTATGACAACAGTTCTGATTCTATAATTGAGTTCAAGTTATTTTACCATACCATGTTTATGTATGTATATGTGTATGTACGATATTTGAATGTGTTTGAATGTGCATGCACGTCAATCCTTCATTTCTCTCTTCCTGAAAGGTTCTGCCAACGTGACGTACAATTTGTCTAATGTCGAGGACCTACAATTTATTTCTGGAGGAAGCTCATGATTGGCATTAACTTCTTACTCCCAAAACAGGAGCCTTTTTCACAAATATTCCAGACCTTTAACACATATTTAAACACAGAGATAGATTACTTTTCTATTACAATTATGGAGCAATCGGCCAAACCAAAAATTAGAGACACTCCATGAAACAAATCATTGATCAAAGACCTAAGATGTTAATTACTGTACCAACTACATTCAGGTGTTAGAAATAACTTATGCGTTTTCTTTTTCATCATCATTAGGTCTTCAGTCCTGGAACTGATTAGACGCGTACCCTTATTGTTTTCTATCCTGAGCTAATCTACACAATTCCCTAAAATTCGCACAGTTTGCATTTATCATTACCTGCGTGCAAAGACAGATCTCGGTATACTTCTACTTTCTTTTTCCTATCTTTGCTTGTAATATATCCCGTACTATTCCCCAAATTGCCATAGAACGTATCCTACTCTTCTATTTCTCCAATTATTTTCTTTTCGATTTCCACAGATATCTTTATTTTTCTACTATTTCTATAACCTATTTGTTATTAACCTTGTCTGTTTATGCTATCATACTTATATATTCAAAGCGCACCATTTCAGAAGGCTTCTATCTACTTCTGTCTGCTTTTCTTACTGCCCCTATTTCATGGACGTACTGTGCTGTGCTCCACACATATGCTTTGGACAATTTTCTTATTGTCTGTATACTTGTTGTCTTTGAACATATTCGTTATTCATTCTTGTTAGATGCAGTTCTGTCACCTTCTATTGTTTTTCAGTTATATACCCCATTTCCCCGATATTCAGTGGTATGTGAAGGAGGGGGGGCGGCTTCGTGGCGTAGTGGTACGCGTGTGACTACTACGCCCAAAGTCCCGAGTTTGAATCCCGACACGGTTCGCTTGAAAAATGTTAGCCGAGCATTTTTCACAAAAATACACCCTCGTTCGGATAAGAGGTAAAATGGAGGTCCCGTGTGTGAGTGATGTCACGCACGTTAAAAATCCCTACCTTGCTTGGAACATCAAGGGTTCAGAAAATTTTGAATTTTCCAGGTAAAAAAACTCGCTTCCTGGCCAATGTAGTACCTTCGGGTGGAGCATTGGAAAATCACATGTAATGAAATGTGAAGGAAAGTAAGCAGCCAATATATCATTTCGCACAATCAACATTAGTTGAAAATATTTCACAACCAACACCTGTAGTTGTTTATAATAATCATCAGATTTAAGTGCACTTACTTTTTTGACATTAGATTTTCCACCTTGAAACTGGTTGGAGGCGTACCTCTACTTATTTATGTTCTGAGCTAGCTTACACAGTTTCCTGAAATTCCCATAAAAGCCTATTATACAGCTTGGTTCCCTTCCATTGTTTTTAATTATGTCCTATATCAACGAGATTTAGTAGTATGAGATGAGGTGTGGCTCCGTGACGTAGTTGGTATGTGTGTGACTACTATATCCAAGGTCCTGGGTTCGAATCCCGACACGGTCCGCTTGAAAAATGTTAGGCGAGCATTTTTCACAAATATACACCCTCGTACGGATGAGAGGTGAAATGGAGGTACCGTGTGTAAGTATTGTCACGAACGTTAAAGATCCCTACCTTGCTTGGAAGAGCAAGGGTTTTACAAAATTCCAAATTTTCCAGGTAAAAAAAACTCGTTTCTTGGCCATTGTAATACCTTCGGATAGAGCATTCAAAAATCACATTTTGCCGAATTAATGGTTTTCCAGTAAATACCTTCGTACAATTAACATTAGTTGAGAATATTGCAAGCCTTATACCTGTAGTTGTTTATAATAGTAATCATGTTTAAGTACATTTATTTCTTTAGTCATTAGTTTTTGCATCTAGGAACTGGTTGGATGCGTACCTCCATCGATTTCTATTCTGAGTTAGCCTACACACTTCCCTGAAAATCCTACATCCTACATTTGTCACTATCTGTGTGCAGTATTCTAACCTAGGTCTACATCTACTTTCATTTTTTCCTATATCTACTTCTAATATTTTCCGCAATATTCCGTCTTGTCTTAGTATGTGACCTAACATCTTATATCTCCTATGTTTTACTGTTTTCCACATATTTCCTTCTTCCCTACCATTTCTGGCACCTCTTTGTTCTTGACTATGTCTGTCCATCACATTTCAAAGGCTTCTACCTTTTTCTTGCCCGCTTATCTTACTGCCCAGGCTTCACAGCCGTAAAGTGCTGTGCTCCACACATATGTTTTAAGTAATCTTTTCCTTGTTTCTATGTTTGTTGTCTTTAAACACAGTAGTTGCTTTTTCTTGTTTAATGTAGCACGACCTTGTGCTATTCTTTGTTTTGTATTTTTTGTGCATTTCTATCTTGCGTTATTTGGCTTCCTAGGTAGCAGAAATTCTTAACCTCTTGTAAGTTCTCGTTACCTATTTGTATTATTGTTTTTGGATTACTTTCCCCTCTTTTGCACACTAGAACTTTAGTTTTATTTTTGTTAATTTTCATACCGTATCTCTCTGTTAGAACTCTTTCCATTTTATTAAGCATATCAATCTTTTGTTCCTGCATAGTAATTCCGAATGTCTTCTTACATTTGACAGTATTCATTGCCTCTTTTATGTTGAAAATTAATGGAGAGAAGGCGCATCCCTGTCTCATCCCTTTCCTAATATTTACTTCTCTACGTTCCTGCTATAATTCTATTACAGCTGTTTGCTCTTTGTATAAGCTATGTACTATCCGTCTATCCCTAAAACTCATTCCAATCTTTTTGAGTATTTCAAACATTTTTTCATTTTGAATTGTGGAATGCTTTTTCCATATCTACAAACCCTATATATACGCTTTTCCCATTTTCTATTGTTTACTCCATTATCATCCTCAGAGCTAAAATAGCCTCTTGTGTACCCCTGTTTTGCCTAAATCCAAGTTGATCTTCTCTTAGTATTTCTTCAGCTCTTTTTTCCATTCGCTTTTGTACAATTTTAGTTTATATTTTTGACACGTGTGCTATCAGATTTATTGCTCGAAAATTTTTACATCTATCCGCGTCTGTCTTTTTTGGTATAGTTACTACGATGTTACGTTTGAAATCTGTGTGTATCTCGCCTGTATCATATATATAGCTTACAAGTCGGAAGAGACGTTCTGTTGCTGTTTGTCCAGCGGCTTTTAGAGTTTTTGCTTGCACCTTATCTGTTCTCGGCGCTATACCATTTTTCGGACCCAGTTATGCTAATTCAAACTCATCTTTAAGTACAGGATATTCCGTATCATCTTTTTCAATGTCTGACTCCCGTTCTAATACTGCTAGTTCCTCTCCTGAATATAAATTCCCTATACATTCCTGTCATCTAATCACATTCTCTACATTTTAATTTAATAACGTTTTCTTTTGCGTTCATTATATTTTTGCTGTACGGTTTTGAATCCTTAAAATTCATTTTAATTAGTTTGTATGCTTCGTCTGTTTTTCTTCTGTTCATCTTAGTTTGTACCTTTTTGCACTTTTCATCAATTCATTGATATTTAGCTTTTCTGCGTTTGCGAATAATTTTACAATTTTATGGTTTGTATCTCTGTTTTCCAGTTTCGTGTGTTCTATTTTTGTATTTTCGTTTTTCTTCTATTAAATTCAGGATATCTCTTGTTATTCATAGTTTCTTATTTTCTTTTTGAGTATACCCCATAATATCTCTGGCCGCCATGTCTAAGCTTAATTTAATGTTATTCTATTCTGTTTCTACTTTCTTAGTATCAGATATTATCTCAATATCTTTTAGCAATTCATTTTAGTTTTCTTGAAATCTTTCGTGGATATCTTTATCTTTTAGTTTGTCAAAGTCAAAGTGCATTTTCTATTCCTTTTTTTCAAATTTTTAAATTTAAGAGCGGTCTTCATATTTACGATGTTGTGTTTATTGTTTATATCTACTTCTGGATAGTTTCTACAACCTTCTACATGATTCCTAAACCGTTGTCTAATAAGAACGTAATCTCTTAATATCTTCCTATATCGCCTGGCATCTTCCACGTGTATGGTCTTCTTACGAGATGTTGTAATAATGTGTTTGTGATGGTTAAATTATTTTTGTCCGCTTGAAAAATGTTAGGCGAGCATTATTCACAAAAATACGCCCTCGTTCCAATTAGAGGCTAAATGGAGGTCCCGCGTGCGAGTGTTGTCACGCACGCTAAAGATTCTTACTTTGCTTGCAATAGCAAGGGTTTGGCAAAATTCAAAATTTCCACGTAAAACACTCGCTTCCTGGCCAATGTAGTACCTTTTGGTGAAGGATTGGAAAATCAGTTGTAGGAACTATTTTACCTCCGAAATTTTTTACTTCAGAGAACGTCATAATTTTAAATACAATTTAAGTACGCTGTACTTGGGAGGCAATGTGGTGGTTTCCCGTTGCTTTCCATATCGCGGTAGTGAGTCTTAGAATGCTATACCAACCCCTATGGTTTCTGCCAGTCTAAGTACCGAAAGAGCCGCTGCTCTCTATCGTGGACCTGTCTTAGTCTAGTTCCTCACTAAGACACTACTAATTTGGTTGAACCCGTAGTTTGGCTTTTAAATCAATGGAACACGGAAGCCATTCCACCTGTTCTAGTAATCTAGAACTTCTTGAAGGTGCACGTGCATTCGGAATAGGGTATGAAAATTAACAAAATAAAACTAAAGTATTAGTATGTAAAGGAGTGATAAGTAGGCAAAATCCAGAATACGAGTAGGAAACTAAAACTAACAAGAGGTTAAATATCTATGCTATCTGGGAAGTCATAACATAATATGGAAAGAGTGCAAAAGATATAAAACAACGACTAGCACAAGACCGTGCTGCATTTAACAAGAAAAAGCAATTAATATGTTCAAAGACAACAAACATAGAAACGAGGATAATATTGCTGCAAACATATGTATGGAGCACAGCACTGTACGGCTGTGCAACGTAGACAATGGGAGAAGTAAACAGGAAATGGGTAGAAGCTTTTGAAATCTGGTTCTACACACGTATGATGAAGGTATCATGGACAAAGTTAAAAACAAATATGTTCTCAAATGGTAGGGGAAAAATATGTGGAAAACAGTAAAAATAGAGGAGGTAGGAATGATAGGACACATAATAGGGCATGAGGGAATAGTGCGTAATATATAAGAAGCAAAAAATGGAAAAAGAGAGGTAGATATATGCCTAGATTGAACTATTGCACACAGGTAGTAAAAGCTGTAGGCTGTGGGAACTTCAAAGAAATATGTAGGTTAGCTCAGAATGGAAAACAATGGAGGTCCGGGTGCAACCAGTTCTACGGCTAACAACTTAATGGTGATGAACATCCGATGTTCTTCTATTTTACTATATTTAGGTAAGTCAAACTACTGTAACATATTAAAATCTTGGGCAAAATTTTGGTATATAACTTCACTGTTGCTACATTATATTATGCTGATTTAAATTTACAGTTTGCTTTAAGTATTAAACAGTTAATATAAATACTAATATCATTATGCTATACTTCCTTATTGTGAATTCTATCATTAGCAATTTGTCTTTTGCTATTGGTTCTTATTTTTCTTGCATCTTAAGTTAGGTCTATTTGAAAGTTGTACATTGTCACTTCTGAGTAGTACGTCTGGTCACCTTTTAGAGCAAGCGTACGGAGGTGGGTGAGAGAAATAAAACAATGAACAGCAGAATGTGGTACATCATTTTTATTTTATTTTTGATATTTATACATACTGACGTGGTGCAAAATAAAGTATTAGAAAGCAGCCTTTTCTTTAAAAGGAAGGATTGGTTTATAGATACGATAAATTTGCTTATTAACTTCGGTAGTACAAAGAGTAATAGTGGTACTAAAAGTGAGTGCAGAACTAACGTATTGGTTTTTAAAACGAGTCTCCTAAAAGATGCAGCAATTCCATTCTTTTATTGTGGTGTGTTTTCAGTGGATCTACTCTACCTTAAATAAATATGCATTATTTTACCTAAATGGAAATTCAACCATATTAGCTGCATGCCAGATGTTCACAATTGCAGTGTGTGTATTTATTAGAATGTATTGTCGTTGTGGTATGTATACGTTTTTCAGAAATTTAGCAAATGACTTGCTCTTATAAGCGTATGGTTTTACTTGGATGTACAAGATTTTCCACTGTCGTTTTAGAATTAACGACATTAAATTACGTTGCTATTAGTTTTACAAACTTTCAAGAGTTCTGTGCTTGAGTTTGCCGCTTTAATATCCAAATGTCTGTTAGATGGATAGACTGCCCTATATGAAAGTTTTAAGTTTATTACCTGTTATGAGTGAACTTGCCTTTGGTTCGGTCAAATAAAATAAGTTTTAAAATTGGAAGTTTTGCAGCTGCTTTGAGCAGAATTTTATTTTTACAAAATTAACTATGCTTTATTTTTCATAAAAGTTTACAAGAAAAACTTTCTATTTGTTCTCTAGATGCTAAATTTTATCATTTAACAAACAGTTTGTGATGTCCTTGTCATCTGTATTTGTGATCCAAACATGCCAGTCCTGTCGAATTTGAGTAACATTTGTTGTAAATAATTTAATTGTTTTATTATATGTTAAAAATTGAACGACTTTTGATCTCTAAACTTATTTTTGAAATTAAAAGTGCTTATAAAAGAAATATTTTAGTAAACATATTTTCCACTTTAAATATATAATTTTTATTTTTGAGAGCGAATGATTTCTGAAACAAAAATATTTGTCATAACGTAAAAAGTGTTCTTTATTTGATAATTTTATTATGTTGTTTATTTTTCAGGTTTAAATATGTTTTCAGATGCACTGTAGCCGTTGGTCCATTGATGAGTAGGATTAATAATTAATATTTTTTTTTGTTCATACCAAAAAGTTTCTGCGTTTCCCTTGTGGTTACTTCTTTGTGTGTGTTTTCATAAACGCAGTGGTGCATAAATCTTTTTTTGGTCAACAAAATCGCCCATGACCCAAGCTCATGTTTCTCCGAATAAGGTAATTCTTAAGCTTAGCCCGCAAGTAATAAGTGTCCCTATAATTTTGTAGCCACCCTTTAACTTCTCGTACTTAGACTTATCTCTGATTGTTAGGAACCTCAAGTGTCTGTATTTGTATGATTAGTTCAACGCCTGTGTCTTTTAAATTTCTTTTTATAGCTTTTGCTTTTGGTAATATAAATAGCCAGAACATTTAAACATACCCTTAGACTGAATTCTTCCTACGATGCGTTCCTTATCAGCAAGTGTAGTACGTAATATAGTGTAATATATTAAAATTCCCGCGCAAATTTCTGTATATAATTAGCATACAGCTACTTTAAATTATGCTGATGTGGTTTCACAGTATTAAACAGTATTAAGCAGTTAATGCAAATACTAATATTATCGTATTATACTTGGTTGTTGTGTATTTCTTGGTTAATAATCTGTCTTTTGCTATTGGTAGTTATTTCAATTACGTGTCAAATGAGGTGGATTTTAACGATGAACTTATAGTTATAACTTTCGAGTTGTACGTCGTATAGGTTAGCGCTGGTGCACGGAGTAAGGATCAATCAATGAAACGATATTGAAGAGGATGTAGTGACCATTACGATTTTATTTAATCAGACATTCAAAAAATTGGGGAAAATGTTTTCTAAACGGTGTCGTGACCGAGGCGAATTGCACTATGCTGAAGAAAAAATAGACATTGATGCTAGAATATTCTGTCTGAATAGTAGGTATTGGTGTTGGAAGTTCGAAATAAAAATGGCGTGATACGAAGCGTCGTGACAAATGCAGTAACATACTGTACTAATTGTGTATTCTTTTTTAACTTCCTGGATATACAAGGTATCAGATGGAATTCGTTGTGTAACAAAATGTATTACGCTATAATTTTTTGGTTGCAATTTTATTGGTGCCGGAAAATGCCTTTCTCTCACAAAAAAAAATATTTTGACCAGCTTTATGGTTATTTGAAACGAGTGCGTTTATAGAAATGGAACATTTTCATCACAGAAATTAATAAAATGCTAAACTAAGAAGGAAATTTCAGCGATTTGCACAAAACCAGTTAGAAATTAATGTAAACCTGGATATGAAACCGAGTCTGTAGGTAGTTTAAAATCACCTGAAGAAGATTTCTAAGAAGTTGTCTCAAATAAATCTTCCGAAATGTAACTGCTTTAAGCCGAATTGTTATTGTTCTTACAAATTATTTTTCACAAAATGTGTTCAGAAAACTTTGCTATTTATTAACTAGTTGTTAAATTTTATTTTTGTTATTTTTATTAAATTTAGAATGAATTATTCTTCACAAAATGTGTATAGGAAAACATTGCTATTTATTACCCAGATGTTAAATTTTATTATAGTACAAGCAACATGTGTTTTTACGAATTAACTTATTTGTGATCCAAACACTCTAGTTGTCTAATTGGACTTCAAATACAATTTTCTTTGTAAATAACCATTGATTTTGTATATCGTACAACTTGATTAATTTTTGACCTCCAAAACTGTTTGTTGAATTAGAAACACTTATAAGTAATACTCTAGAAATGATTATATTTTTTACTGCAAATATTTTACTCTGTTTATTAGATCTATAGATCTTTGAAAGTACACATATGCATTTCTTATGAGGATACAATGGTGTTCTCTTTTTAATGGATGCCCAAGTCGTGGGTCCATTGTCATACCAGAAGGTTTCTGCGCTTCCTTTGTGGTTTTTCCTTTGTTAGTATTTTTGTACATGCAGTGGCGCGTAAAATATTTTTTTTGTCAACAAAATCGCTCTTGATCCTAGTTCATGTCTCTCCGCATAAGGTAATTCTTAAGCTTAGCCCGCAAGTAACGAGTGTTCCTGTAATTTTTGTAGCCATCCTTTAATTTCTAATACTTAGGCTCATCTCTGAACGTTAAGAACCCCAAGTGTCTATACAACGTTTGACACTTTGGGACAAAGAGAAAGCTTGTAACACTGGCACCAGCAACGTGCGGTTCTAATGTTTTTGTTAATATTGGTAAACTTGGTCACAGTCGAAATTTCATATTTATGGTAAAGATTGCTTATATATTTTTTTCAAGTAATAAATTTTAAAATGGCGGATACTTATCAGATCGTATACTTGCACAAAGAAGAATTAGAATATAAATTGAATATTCGCGGTATAAAAAGTAGAAGGCCTGTTGCTGAGAAGAGACAAATTTTAAGTCGTTTGTTGGCAAAAGAAGTTGGAGGATCTGGTTGTTTAATTGATCTTTTAGAATATACCGTGGAATTTTATGCGGAATGTGAAGAAGTTAATGCGACTATTGAATCAATAAAAAACAATTTGCTCGAGTTTGAAGAAAATTCTTCGGATTCTATTTTTAAAAAAGTTCAGTCGAGGTTGTCTCATTTATCTGGACTTGTCAAGAGAATGCAAATAACCTCGGAAAACGCAGAAGAAGCCGTTGCGTTTAAAATGAAACATTAGCTACTGTTATTAGTTTAGAGGCTGAATTATATGATAGAGTGAACAAAAATGCAGAGTCTACCAGCCATGATGAAACAATTAATGCGTTTTCTTCTACAGTTGGTGCGCCTATGCCCACAGTAACATATCTTTCACCGCCAATACCTCTTGGTTCCTGGTAAGTCAAATTCAATGGAGATTCTAAGGAACTGTATTTATTTTTAGATGAAGCGGGTGAGTTGCCACAGTCTCGTGAAGTGTCTAAATTAGACTTATTCCATAGTTCAAATTTGTTTTTGAAAGAGAAGGGCTCCTTTGGTATAGAAATGTGAGGAATCCTTTAAGTGACTGGAATTCTCTAATGTGCTGTTTAAAGGAAGATTTTTTACCAACTTATTCGGAGGATGACGTATGGGAAAAATCATGTAGATTTTTTTTATTTATTGCTCATATAGAAAGTCTGTTTTGCAGGCTACCACAAGTTCCAGCAGAAATTACTAAAGTTAGGATTATTAGGAAAAATTTATTGCCAGATTTAATTTCACAACCTGCATTGTCTGAAATAGCGGACATGGCTACATTGAGAAAATTATGCAAAAACTGGAAGAAGCATCCTTATTAAAACAAAAATCAGTTTCTGCTATGTCATTAAATCCCAAGTCACAATTTGAATATAGAAGTCCGGTTTTGAGTCGTAATTTTTCCGCATCTACAGGTCATGGGTATAAGAATAAGTCATCTCCACAAGTTCAAGTTTTTAATAAAAATATTTCTAATCCTGTTCTAGCTAATTCTCCAGATTTATTAAATAAGAAACGACCTACTTGTCCTGGTCATACGTTTACAAGTTGTAGAGCTATAAGGAAAATTTCTTGTTGTCGTTGTGATCACAAAAGTGTCACGCTTGTTTCCTGTTCATCCTGTTCAAAAAACGAGTAAGAAAGCAGATGCTGCGTAGTCGACATCCTGCTTTATTTCAAAAGGCTACTATTATGTTGTGTAATCAAAAAGAATATTTTTGTAAAATAGAATGGTTAGAATGACTTAAAGTAGCTAAACAATTTTGTTGCACATCCTGTACCCCAAAGACTGATTCGTTATTTGTAGGGAAGCCCTGTGATAATCATCCATATGTTATGGTTAAGTTGTTTGATAGAGACATTACTGGTCTACTGGATTCCGGGTGTACCACGTCGATCGTTGGGTCTCTGGCTAGATTTTTAGTTGAAGAGTTAAAATTAAAGATTTTTCGTTCTGATAGAAAAAGTGTATCTCCTGCAGATGGAGATCTAATGCCTGTAGCAGGTGTAATTGACTTGCCCATTTGTATAAAAAATCAGTGTTGTGTCCTTAATCCTTGTTTTAGATAACTTTTTTGATGCTCAGAAATTAGAAGCTCTAGTTGTTGTAAATTCCTTTAATAAAATTAGTAGTATCAATAGATTTGGTCGTACTAATAAAATAGTTATGGATGTTGATACTGGTGATGCAAAACTCTTTAAAAATACCTAATGTCATGTCACCACACATGAATAAAATTTTGAATGATGAGTTAGATGAGATGCTTCGTTTGAGAGTAGTTCTGCCGTGTCAGAGTTCTTGAAATTCCCCAGTGCTCTTAGTAAAGAAGGGTGTTGAATGACATCGCGAAACACGTCAGTTATCCGATTGCAAATATCGATAGAATACTTACTTCATTACGTAATGCAAATTTTATATTTAGTGTGGACTTTAGAAAAAGTTTTTTACAAATTCCGCTTTCTAAGTGTAATCAATATAAGACTGCTTTCAATTAGTTAAGAAACTGAAGACAAAAGAACCAATTTAATCACTAACAGTACTTGTACAGTAGCTTACAACTACGGTAATACACCATCACACTTAAAATTAAAATGTGTCAAAGAAAGTGAACTGACGTTGAGATTCAGAAAAACCGCTTAAATTTGATTCACCTTAGCAGTCATAGTTTAATCAATTCGAAAGCCTAGCCACTAGAACAGCTAGCAAACGGGACAAGGATAAAAAACAGCTACATTGATTGACGTGTTACGAGACAAAGCTTTAGATATTGTACAATCCATACGTGGCTATTATATGTAGGCCTGACACACGGTACTGCAATCATCTGCTGCAATAGGTGATAAACCGCAACTAAGAGGTCAACAACAATTTGCAATTTTTCAAAAGAGGTAATGCTTGTTTGTATGATTAGCTGCGTTGGACGGCTTTCCAGACACTTGTCAGTAGAATACGTGACATTTCGTAAGCACAGCAGTTAACCAGGCAACGAACACTAGATGATGAGCTGGCACGTGCTTGAATTCGAGAACTCAATGCAATAGTCGTATTGCAGCAATGGTAAAGTATGCCACTCCGTAGAGGAATAATATCAAGAAAGCGGGGGGAAGATGAATAAAAGGTGTATTTCTTAACCAGCAATCTAAAGAGCGACAAGAAAGCAGGAAAAATTAAAGGGCTTCGATTCAAGGGGCAAAATCAACATGCAAAGATCTTGATCTGGGATTCATCTTCTACATCGCGCAATCTAAGAACGCCAACAATGTTTACGTATATGGACAGTTTAACAGGAAAACCGTTACGTTTTCCTAGAGCCACTAAAACAACTTTAATCCGGTTGTAGTAAGCAATCGTCGTAGAGTCACCTATGACAGTACGTTTTAAAACATGAAAGTTGGGTTACACGGGATGTCAAAAGTGAAAAGCAGGGCTGGTAGTAAAATTTCTGATTATCAGATAGTAATAGCGAATATTAACCAGGAGATTATCTTATCTTGGGAATGCGCATGAAATGAAAATTGATGTTATGCAATGTAGATAAGGTGCCTGTAAAAAATCGCCTGAGCAATGGCGCAAACCTAACTAGAAGGACAGAGAGTTTGGTGATGGGATACCTGCATACTATTTTCTAGGAGGGCTTTTTGCGCGAAAGCAAAATGGCTGGGGACGAATGTTGCGAAAGGGGTGTGCTTGAGGAAAACTTTTAACAAAGGTAAAAGATGTTAGTATCCTTTACACCAAGCGTTACAATAACGCATTGAACAAGAATACAACAGATGAAGTACTCTCTAGTTGTTCGCAGAGCGTCCATCAAGAAGTGTTCTTAAGGTTATTGGACAAGCATTTTGAACAACAACGGTGTGTGGTATTCAGAAACCTGATTCAACAATACTCAGATGTATTTGCGATAAACAATAGTCATTTCGGGAAAACCGCTGTAGTCAAATATTGAATCAATTAGAAACCGAGAAGGTTCGTCTTGGTCAAGCACATAAAGACGGAAAAAGTGTATGCCGATAAGCAGAAGCACGGAGTGATCATGTATTCCACAAATACACCCTTAGGCTAAAGCTTGTTTTTGAATTGAACTTAGAAAGTAGCTTATTGACAAGTCTATATGGAACTCTAAGGTCGCAGGAAGACTGTTTTTATTATTGACATTAGGAAATGACAATTTACCATCATTCCAATCTTGATTCTGTAGCGCCCCTGCCAAATTTGAGCCTTTAATGGATAACATCTTGCTTGGCCGCCGCGGAAAAGTATCTAGTGTATTTCGACGACGTGATTGTAATTGGAAGGCTACTCGAGGAAAACCTAGGAAATTTGAGAGAAGTGTTCTGCAGGCTATGGTAAGCTCATTTGAAGTTGAATCCCGAGAGGTTTTGCCTACTCGCCAAAGAGGTATGTTACGAACAGTTTTGGCCCTCAGAATATATAACCGGTAATTCATAGAAATTCGGTGCAATACTACACTAGAGATTCCGTTTCAGTAAAATACCGAAAACCTCGACTGTACTAACAAAGTTGGTTGCTGACTAACTTAGTGGGATGGAGGTTTGGTATTTGAAGAGGGTTACAGAATGCTAGGGGATATGAAGTATGGTCTGAATTGAGAAATACCTTGAACGCCAACTGATCTTGCAGGGATGCTAGAAAAAGCCCAAGAAAAAAATTAAGAAGAGGGTGCAAAACTTTGAGATCAAAAAAGTGATTCTAGCTTAAAAATATACCCGAAAATTAATTAAAAACATTACCATTTTAAACCTAAAACAAACATGAACTCTAAAACGTGTAGACCTATTTAAGGCGGCTAACTGCACAGAAGATTTCTAAGAGTAAATGTTAAATGACCTGAATACTGAATTACGCTTGTAGGTAATCACAAAACAGTTTATTACAGCAAACCTGCAACTATTCCGTTACAATAATGGAAGAACCAAATGTACACGTCTCTATACAATTATATACAATTTCTTTCTATCTGTGTAGCACTTACGTATTTATTACAAATACATAATATAGTCTTAAAAAATATTAAAAACCAAATATCGCAAATCTACTTAACTAAAAGCTTAATCTAAAACAATAGCGTACTGTAGTGCGTTCCTTCAGTTCATGCATTAAATTATGATTGTTTATTTAGCTATAAACTTTCACTGTGGTATAGTTTCAGAAGTTTTCTTCTACTTTAGTACCTGACGGGTGACTGAGTTATCGTTCCATAATATGCTGCTAATGACTTTGCCCACCACAACATGGTTACTTCGAATACAAGGGTTGTCGATTTGGGAACCAATGTGCCCCTAAAATTGAAACTGACCATTGTGCACAGCACAACCGACGATCATTAAATATTTATTTAATTATCTGTGATTCTCAGTTACATACGATGCAGGCATAGTCTTGAGGACTCGGATTATTCTTCTGACTGGTAATGCTTGTGGATGGTAATGTGCTGTGAAAGTAATTTTTGAATTATACTTTGACATAATGTTTTTGGAAATATGACTACGGAATTGAACGCCATCATCTACTATAACATATGTTGGTACCCCAAACAATAAAATCCCGAACTCTTCAATTCTCTGAGCAATAGCCGATGCTGTTGCATTTCGAAGTGAAAGAAGCAACGTAAATTTAGTAAAAAGCAACAGGTAAAACATACGTATAACCTTCGGTGGATTTTGGCAGGCTCCTACAATCAACAGATATCATCTGCCAGGGTTTTGATACAGCAGGATGACGACACGTATTCCCATTTGGTAATTTCTGTTTTGGTTTTTAAGACGAACAAGTGTTACATTTATTAACTTATATAACAACATCTGTTCGGAGTTGAGGCCAAAAATATGAATGTGTATTTCTTTCAAAAGCTTTCTTAATTCCAAAATGATCTGAAGTAGGTTCCTCATGATAACGATTCAAAATTTCTTTTCGATTAGATCTAGGTATAAGTTCTTTTCATGCACAGTCTGCTGTTAATTTTGGAAATCTACATAGGACGTGATTGATTAACTTTCCTCCTTCTATTTTCCGTCCATTAAATTTCTGAAGATTTTTCTGAACAACAGATAACATTCTAGCATATCAAGCATCTGGTTTAAACGAAGGATTTTCAAAGCAATTTTCATTAAATTGAAGATTATTATCAATTTTAGAAAAGTTTGTATCTACTGTATCGATCGTTAATAAAAAAAGTTTTATTTGAATTTGGAATAGGTAATGAAGAAACAGATTATAAAGTTTCTGTCGGAGAAGTTACTTGTGTTGATTCTAAAGCTGGAACGGACATAGATAAAACATCAGGGATTATGTGATCTTTTCCTTTTCCATGGATAATATTAAGGTCAAATTGTTGTAATTTAATAGACCAAATACACCAACGACTTGAAAGGTTTTAAAAAACTATTAAGCAAAAGCAAGGAATGGTGATCGATATTGACTAAAATGCGTTCCTTCCACAAAGGACGCAATTTCTCTATACTAAATAATACTGTCAAACATTCTTCTTCAGATACAGAAATTTTTTTTTCACTAGGAGTCCTGGATGGAGAAATATAAAAAATGATATACTCTGCATCGTTAATCGTTTGAGCTAAAACACCTGAGGTAGCCTAATCTGAAGCATCAGTCTGAATTGTAAAAGGTAAGCCAAACTAGGATTATGATAAAATCGATGTTTAATTGTGGAAAAAGCTGTTTCGCACAGTTCGTTTCACACACATTTCTTATTTTGTTAAACAAGGCTGATAAAGGGGCAATAATAGTACTGTATTGGTTTATAAAACGTCTCTGCCATGATGCCATGCCAATTATTCTACAAACTTCTTTAATTGTATTCTGAGTGGGAATATCTAAATTTGCATGAACTCTATCAGGATATACCAAAAGACCGTTTTCGTTAACAACAAAGCCTAAATACTTCAATTCCTTCTTACAAAAATGATTTTATCTTTACTAAGGGCAAAGGCAGCTTCTAATAGGCGTTTAAAAAGCATCTTGCAAAATTTCGATATGTTTTTCAAATGAATCTGTACTTATAGTGATCTCGCTGAGATAACAAAATACATAAGGTTCTAATTCTGGACCTTGAAGAAGATTCACGAACCTTTGTCATTAGCAGGTGAATTATGCAACCCCATTAGTAATCTGGTGAATTCAAATAGACCACGATTTCGAATCATAGAGGCTGTATATTGACAAGAATCTTCTTCCAAAGGAATCTGAAAACATGCGGATCTGATGTCTAAAGTGGATGTCCATTTTGTATCTCAGAGGTTATCCAAGATTGAGAAAACATAAGAGACATGATGCGCTCTTTCTCGGTGACATTGTTTAGTTATCGAAAATTAACGACAAATTTATGCTTGTTGTCTTTTTTCTTTACCAATAATGTAGGACTACTCCAAGCACTTTTACGCACAAAACCTAACAAATTGAAGTTTATGTAACTCACTATCGATATGTTGTTGCACAGCCGAATCTGCTATATAATAACGTTGTTTAATTGTTTTGCCTGCTCGCTAAAGAGGTGTGTTACGTACAGTTTTGGTCCCCAAAATATCTAGTGGGTAATTCACAGAAAATTCGGAGAAGCACTCTGTTAAAAATCTCGTTTTGGTAAAATACCGAAAACATAGAATGTACTTACAAAGTTGGTTGCCCACTAACTTAGTGGGACGGGTGGTGTAGTGTTTGAAGAGGGTTCCAGTATGCTATCGGGTATGAAATATAGTCTTGATTGGGAAATACCTTGAATGGCAACTAATCTGGTAAGGATGCTAGGATAAGCCCTGGAAATAGATTAAGAATAGGGTGCCAAAATCTGAGGCCAGGAGAGCGATTCTGGCTTAAAGATATACCCGAAAATTTACCGAAAGCAATATTACTTTAAACCTAAAACGAACATAAACCCTTCTACTACTCAACCTTGTTTGACAACTTCAAGTCAAGGTTATTGACCTACCAAAGTGGCATTTTGATGGTTTGAATGTTATGTATAAACTGCTTTATGAAAAATGTATCTAATCTTTCTAAATCATTCAAGGTATCCTCGGTAAACTTCGGATGGATGAACTAAGCGTATTAAAATGAATATACCATGTATCGCTTTCTCCTATCTAACCTATCTACTTAAATTTACGTATAGTGGACTTAGAGGCAGAAAGAAGGACTGTTCAATTAGTTGAGTCAGTACAAAACTGTATATGGCCTATGTTTGCGCTCAGACAATGAAATCTTCTGGCGCCAACATAATGCCTTTTTAACCAAAACAAATAAATCACGACTGTATTAATTATTACGATGAAATCGTCGTTTACCTTTAAAAACTAACTTATGGATTAGACAACTTTTAAGTATGGTTCATATATAATATCGAATAATTTTTCCTAAGACCAAAATTTCCATTTCGAACAGACCTACACCTTGCCAAAGTTCTAGATTACTAGAACAGGTAAAATGGCTTGCGTGTTCTAATGAGCTAAAAAAACAAACTTCAGGTTCAACCAAAGTAGTAGGGTCGTTAATGTAACCAGACTAAGACAGGTCCCCGAAAGAGAGCAGCGGTTCTTTTGATACTTAGATTGGCAGAGACTATAGGAGTCGGTATGGCAGTCTAAGACACGCTACCGCGATGTGGCAGGTAAAGGGAAACCATCACATTATCTCCCAAGTACACAGCGTACCTAAAATATAATAAAAAGTAAAAGATTCCGGAGTCAAAATAGTCCCCCATTCGGATCTCCGGGAAGAGACAACTTCGGAGGATGTCATCGGAAAGTTAAGAATAAGAGTCGGGAACATTTTGCGAGTCGGAACGTGAAATGTTAGAAGTATAAAGCAAGTAGGTAAGCTAGAGAACCTAAAATGGAAAAAATGTTTGAAATACTCAAAAAATAGGAATGAGTTATAGGGATAGACGGATAGTACATAGCTTAAACAAAGAGCAAACAGCAGTAATAGAATTAGAGCAGGAACGTGGAGAAGTAAACATTAGGAAAGGGGTGAAACAGGAATGTGCCCTATCCTCATTAATTTTTAACTTGTACATTGAACAGGCAATGAATACTGTCAAATGCAAGAAGACATTTGGAATTACTATGCAGGGACAAAAAATTGATATGCTTAGATTTGCAAATGATATAGCGTGAATGCCATCTAGCAAGGAAGAGTTGAAGCTGCTCTTAATGAAATGGAAACGGTTCTAACAGAGAGATACGGTATGAAAATTAACAAAACTAAAACTAAAGGAGGGGAAAATAAATCAAATTCAAGAATACAAAGATGTTACACGAACTTACAAGAGGTTAAGGATTTCTGCTACCTAGGAAGCCAAATAACGCAAGATGGGAAAAGCACAGAAGATATAAAACAAAGATTAGCACAAGGTCGTGCTACATTCAACAAGAAAAAGCAACTACTGTGTTCAAAGACAACAAACCTAGACACAATAAAAAGATTGCTTAAAACATATGTGTAGAGCACAGCACTGTACGGCTGCGATGCCTGGACAGTAGGAGAACCGGACAAGAAAAAGATAGAAGTCTTTGAAATGTAGTGCTACAGACGTACGATGAAGATATCATGGACAGACAAAGCTAAGAACAAAGAGGTACTAAAAATGCTAGGGGAAGAAAGAAATATGTGGAAAACGGTAAAAAATAGATGATATAGGATGATAGGCCACGTACTACGGCATGAGGGAATAGTGCGGAATATACTAGAAGCAGAGATAGGAAAAAAAAGGAGAAGAGGTAGACCTAGGTTAAACTACTGCACACAGATAGTAAAAATGTAGGCTGTAGGAGTTTCAGGAAAATGTGTAGACTAGCTCAGAATAGAAATCAATAGAGGTACGCATCCAACCAGTTCCAAGATGGATAAATTAATGACGAAGAAAGTAACTGTACTTAAACATTATGATTATTATAAGCAACTACAAGTATTCGCGAATAATGTTAATTGTGTAAAAGGATTTACTGGAAAACTATTATTTCGGCAAATGTCTAAGTGTTGGGGGATCTTGGCAGCCACAGGCTGCTTAACTCCTTTCACTGAATCTCTGTGAAATAGGGCATAAAATTAGAAAACAATAGAAGGGGAACCGAGCTGTATACATGCTGTGTGAGAATTTCAGGGAACTGTATAGACTGGCTCAGAATATAAATAAGTGCAGGTACGTGTCCAACCATTTTTGAGACGGAAAACCTAATGACGAAAAAATAAGCGCAGATAAATTTGATGATTATTATAAACAACTACTGGTGTTGATTGTGAAACATCTGCAACTAGTGATGACTATGCGAAAAGAAATATTGGAAAAAAATATTAAATCGGTAAATGTCTAAGTGCTGGGGGAATTTGGCAGCCACAGGCTGCTTACCCTCCTTCACAAACACTGAATATCGGAGAAATAGGGTATATAATTGTAAAACAATCGAAGGGGCCAAACTGCATCTAACAAGAAAGAACAACGCCTATGATGAAAAACAAGAAACATAGAACAAGAAGAAAATTGTTGAAAGCATGTGTGTGGAGCACAGCACAGTATGCCTATGAAATATGGGCAGTCTGAGAAACAGACAGAAAAACGGTAGCAGCCTTTTGAAATGCTGTGTTTCAGATGTATGGGGTTGGACAGACAAAGTCAATAACGAATAGGTTATAGAAATAGTTGGGGAACAAGGATATATGTGAAAATAAATAGGGAAATAGAAGGGCAAAAAATGTTCTAAGGCATTTTTGGGGAATGGTGTGGGATATATTACAAGTAGAGGTAGGAAAACGAGGTAGACGTAGACCTAGACCAGATAGTGATAGATGCAGACTGTGCAAATTTGGGAAACCTGTAGGTTAGTTCAGAATAGGAAACAAAAAGGGTACGCGTCTAACCAGTTCCAGCACTGAAAACCTAATGATGATCACAAAATTATATATATTATATATACTTGAAACTTATATTCCTTAAATAGAACAACCTAATCCTATTGGTAGTCCTTACTAATGCAGAAAATATTAAAATGAAATCCGATTATACGCATTTCTATGGTTCGGTACAGGTAACATACTTATAACACGTAATTTTTCAGAACTGAATCGGGTTATGTTCAGAGAAGACCAAGGTGGTGCAAGTGCAGCTGAATCCCAAATATCACCATCTCCTCAACTTTTTAAGGTAATGCACATATTATGGGAAATTTGTTTATGGCTTTGCAAATATTACCAAGCAGTTGACTAGATTGATCAAACAAATGTGTTATTATCTCAAAATGTGTTCTAACAGCTGAATCATTTATTAATGGCAGCTCCTATCATAACTTATCCCCAATCTGAACACAAATTTATAATGAATGCAGGTGCTAGTAATGTCGCTAGCGGCAGTGCTCTATCCCAAGCGCAGAGCTAACAAAAGGAAATTCTAAAGCTGGAAAGTACTTGTTGCATGACAGAGAAGCTGTTGATTGTGATAAAATCTGTAGAACAACATACAGAGTAAGGGTTCACTAGAGGACTGGTACGCAGCCATGAAATGAACCGAGCACTGCAGTTTAACAACCCAAAAAGGTAGTATTCCAGATTGACAAAAAGATCGCAGGAGTTTGACTTCCACATCGAATATTGGGCTTGCTTAAGTCATCATAATCAAGATGCGCCTTTCACAGGAGCTTGCTTTACAAATTAAACCGTCCACATTATAAGAAACAAAATGTGATCTTCTCATTTTATTACCGTGATCAACAAGTAATGGCAGTTTTTACACCTGTGTCGTTCTGAATTAAAAAACCCCAGGACGATGTTAGTTGCCTTATCCTAACCGAAACATGAATACTACTTACACACTTCACATAACTGTTTAGGAAATACAACTTTTAAGCAGTTTTAAAGCGATCCAATATAATAGTAATACTACAATTGACGTTTGGCGTCCAAATACTGCTTTAGTTTAACAATTTTTCGGAGGGAAAATCCTACAATATAATTGGTCATAAATTCATAAGCGTACTGAATATTGTAATATTTACTCAATAATCGCCACTAATTGCCTAGCGGGTAATTCCGCTCTGAATCACAATTATATCAATTTCTGTTTATATTCATGTATGCAGAAACATGCACACCGCGTTGTTACTAAATGGATTTGTGCAACCTGCATAGTTAAATAGGTTTGTATACGCCTGAATGCATTAATGTCGTGTATTTTACGATTCATATAGCTTCAAGGTGTAATAGCTTTTTTATCACCCGTATTTATAAATTTTACTTTAACATCATAGAAAATCTCCTCGCTTGGAAATTATGAAATAGTATTCTACTGGTGGTTACTGCTCGTACCTACATCTCTGTGAAATTTACAGCATGCACATTATATCATGCATTGAAATCTAATGCGTTATGCAAATTCAAACCAGTGAATAATATCCTTACTGGTAGAGTATTTTTAGAATTAAAGCTAACAGATAGAAGGTGTTTTGATGGCATTATAACTTTTCATAAATAATCTAAAAGGATAGATTTAATAAAAATGTGTGTACTTATGAAATGAATCACATTATTAGAATTTGCACAATAGAAACTTTAAAATTTCGAAAATTATAACAACAGGTTAATTATTCTATGACGCTTCATCTATAATTAGAAATACACCACTCCTTGCAGAAACAAACTTTAGCAACTGTCTATTCTTAATGAATGGTCAAGTTTAACTATATACAAATTTAGTTGCATAAAAGTTTTCTCTCGTTAACCCTTGAATTACATTTGATATCCGTTGCTCCACCCGAAGGTATTCATTGGCCAGGAAGCAAGTTTTCTTACCTGGAAATTTTGAATTTTTCCGAACCCTTACTACTCCAAGCAAGGTAGATATCTTTAACAAGCGTGACAACATTCACACACAGAATCTACATTTTATCGCTCATT
Organism: Platerodrilus igneus; assembly: GCA_036346225.1. NCBI lineage: Eukaryota > Metazoa > Arthropoda > Insecta > Coleoptera > Lycidae > Platerodrilus > Platerodrilus igneus. Next base: position 28,365 of record JARFIW010001746.1, on the reverse strand, counting down.
TGAACGTGGGTGTATTATAGTGAAAGATCCTCGCCTAATATTTTTAGAAGGTCCGTGTCGGGATTCCAACCCGCGACCTTGGAATTACTAGTCTCACCTAAACCAACTAAGCCACGGAGTTAGCCGTTGATCTTTGACAACGCAGTGAAAATATTCAGATAAGAAAATATTTGCATCAAGATGGCCAATTAAAAGAATCTTCTATTTCGGAAGCACCGAATTAAGACATCCAGAGACCCAAAGCGTTTGAAAATTTTTTTGCCGCTATGTATAAACTGAAATTTCGTAGAGGATAATAATCATTAGAAAATAATCTATTTTAAGAAAAATTGCTCAAAAAGTAAGTGTGGGAAAAAAGATTTATTTTAGTTTGAAAGCTTTGTTGTGTTTTTCAGATTGCAAGGTCTTAAAATTTATTGTATGTAGAATTTCTGTTGAATACAAAGAAGAGCTACAAATTAAACTGCAATTTGGCCGTGAGGTACCTTTAATGTGGTTCAACTGTAAAAATACAGATGCAGCATCGACGATTTCTAAGGATAATTCAATTTTGTTTTCGATAATCATTTTACAAAGTTTAAAACTGAACTTTCTGTTGTATTTTCCGAATCTGATGCATTGAATTGATGAGCTATATACGATTAAAATAGTCCATTACTTAAGTCTTCCGGTTAGACATTGACAGTACTTGAACCCGGCTGAATTTTACGCGAAGAGGATGGGCCACAATGTTTTGCATTATTGATAATTTGATTACTAAAGTTATAAATAGTATGAAGATTACTGTTTGCTTATAAAAATTTGATACACCGTAAAATTAATTTTTAAAAATAAAGTCATATAAATGTTTGTCACCGCAATCTTGACACCTGATACAAGACTTTCCAAAAATACTTCCAAACAAAGTGGGCGCGATGTCAATAATCAAGTAACAAATATTTGCCTAAATTTGAATATGCTGGTCTGCTTACTACAATAGACCCTGCCATTGAAATAACTTCATAAACAAATCAAGCTGGTCGACAAGGCTGGGGTGGAATGGACTGCCACCTCTGCACAACAGTACCTTGTTTGGAAACATTTCCTTGATCGCTGTTATAGGCATGCAGGACATGTGTCAATTGTGCATCTTACAACACCCATGTTCTAGCGTTCTACTTTAGAAGTTGCTTCAACTGCGGCTGGTGAAATTTCTCATCATATAAATTCTATAAAGTCCACTGTAACTGATTTGCTGAGGGCGTTTTAAAAAATACAAAAATTTTAATAATAATGCCTTCCCAATTATAACTACTGAAGAACAGAAAAACCTATTATGCCTTAATTTGGAGCTAGCTTCGCTTCGAAATCTGCAGTTCTACATATTCACTTGCACATTAATATAAAAATAGTCCTCGTCTAACAACAATATGTTCTTAAAGTTACCGAAGCATTGCTTTACTGAATCGCGTTCATAAACTTATGTTATCTTGTTAATATTTTGCATTATTTAAATCCAGTTTGAATATTCGGCGTAAAGATGAACTTGATATCACCAAATCAACCGTACATTTGGGTGTTAATAAACCAAAATCTTCTGGTATAAGCGCAATGTAGTACCTTTGGGTGGAGCACTGAAAATGTAAATGCACGGTATATTTATAAGTATTTGCTGCTGTATAGTCGACGTCTGAGAACCATCAACTCAAGAGCCTTTACTCATTGATGATTGGAGCTCGTATAATTCAAAATTTCTCAGTTATTGGTTAGTATAGATTTGCACTAGCTTCTAGGTTTCTAGTTTTAGTCTGTATAACCTTGCTTCCCATACAAGAACTCAGCAAAATCTTGTGCCATTCTTCAGAACTACATTCTATCAGACAACGGCACTAAGTACTTATACAAGAGCCTGTTTTTAATATTGGCTACATGGCTACATTCCTGCGTAGTGTCTTGGCATTTTGAAGCAATATTGTAAGCTTGGCCTCTATATCTAGAAAAGCCAGTTGGCGATCTTCGCAAATACATTGCAGTATGTGATGTGTCATTAATGATCCAATGAATTCTGTTATTTCTGGACCTGTGAAAAGCGTTCAAAGAATTGGCCTCTTTAGTATACCAGGGTAGAGTACGCATTTCATAAAAAAATGAGAGATCTGGCATTCAGCCAACTGACAACATAAAATAATACAAGGGTTTCCCTTCTTCTGTAATAACTGTATTGGTTTTCTAAATTGTCAACTAGGTACGCCCTTCGTGGATGGCTATGCATAAACGTAAAGGATGTCGTTTGCCTGCAATCCCTTAGCTTGAAACACAAGCCGTCGAAAATATACTACACTGGATTAGTAAACTCAAGAAATCCCAAAAATCTCCAATACTTTGTTGAGCTCAATTTCCCACCTATTTGCAGAAATCCTATATTGTGCTCGGTTGTTGTTCGAGCGACAGCAATAATACGCGTCAGAACGTGTTTCCAATAAATAAACCATTATTCATATTTCATCCTTTTCATATACCAGTATACCTTTCTTCGTAAGCTAGTATTTTTAATAACTACGATATAAAGATTTTAGATAATGTATGAAACAGCCTAGTCTACTCTTTTAAGACTGTTTTAGCTCACCTCTATTTTCATTAAATATTGTATTGTACAGAAAAGCATTCAAATTGTAGTTTCGTCAATACGAATTCCTAGTAGAGCACACTATCGAAAAGTGCTTTTACCTTTTTTGCAATTTGCAACATCAACCAACCGTTCCTATCTAATCACATTGCAAATAAAACAGTTTGTGTTACCGGATGTAATCTGTGAAAGCTCTTTCTGCTAAATAGCACTTTAGTAGTAAAAGCTAGTTATATAAGGTTAAGAAATCTTATTGAATATATAAATTCTGTTTTTGTAGGCCAGTAAAAGGTATAACTGTGATTTAAATATATTTTTCAAACAGAAACCTCTGGAATATTACGGCAAGCAAAGTAATGCAAATGGCCTCTATGACGGCTTTAATGGATATTTGTCCATCGAAATAACATTTAAATGTAATAAAAATAATATTAAGGAGTAATATAAATCAAGTCACATACTTCTGATATAACTTCAGCTATTTTAGAAACAGAGAATTTAATAAAGTTTAAAAATACTATAAATTCCACGTAGAGGATCATTTTACGTAAGCTACTTACTGTTAATTCACAATTAGTATATTTTGTAGAAGTCCTTATAATACAAAAACTCTCACTACGAAAAGCTCTTCTGCATCACTAGAAAGCTCTTTAAAACTTGCTTGATCTCAAAAGCTAATTAAACAACCCCACTGCGTTCTATAGTTCATACAACAATAAAAATATGTTTGTGTTAAAGTAGCTTGTAAATATAATCGTGCCGTTTGATGTATAGCAAAAGTGTATGTGCGCGTGCGTTTGCGTGTGTTGTGCGTGCGCGTGCACGTTTACGGGTACATGCACGTGTTCGTGTGCATGTGCATGTGTGCGTGTGCGTGTGCGTGTGCGTGTGCGTGTGCGTGTGTGTGTGTGCGTGCGTGTGCATGTGCGTGTGCTGTGCGTGTGCATGTTCGTGTGCGTGTGCGTGTGCGCGTGCGCGTGTGCGCGTGTGCGTGTGCGCGTGTGCGCGTGCGCGTGTGCGCGTGCGGGTACGTGTGTGTGTGCGTGTGCGCGTGCGCGTGCGTGTGCGTGTGCGCGTGCGTGTTCGTGTGCGTGCGCGTGCGCGTGTGCGTGCGCGTGCGCGTCCGCGTCCGTGTACATGTGCGTGTTTGTGTGTGTATGCGTTGGCGTGCGTGTGTGCATGTGCGTGTGTGTATGCGTGTACGTGTGTGTGTGTGTGCGTGCGCGTGTGCGTGTGCTTGTACGCGTTCACGTGCGCGTGCATGTGCGCGTGGGCGTGCGCTGCAGTGTGCGTGTGTGTGTGCGTGTGCGTGTGCGTGTGCATGGACGTGTGCGTGTGCGTGTGCGTGTGCTTGCGCGTGTGCGTGTGCGTGCATGTGTGTGCGCGTGCGCGCATGCGTGTGCATGTGTAGGTGCATGTACATGTGCGTTTGCGCGTGCGCGTGTGTGTGCGCGTGCGCGTGCGTATGCGTGTGTGTGCGTATGCGTGTGCGTGTGCGTGTGCGTGTGTATGTGCATGTGCATGTGCGTGTGCGGGTGCACGTGCGTGTGCGCATGCGCGCGTGTGTAAACTTTCTTATTAAAGGTAACTACTAACAGTCTCGATCCTTATTTACGAGGGTATTGATTTATTGCTAGGCTACTATTGAAACAAAAGTTGGAACTTGGAATATTTTTGTTTTTTACATAGCGTCCTCTTAACTTATTATATCCCATTTAGCGACCCTGCAACGCCTCAAACAGTTTAAACAAAAAATTTGTCTTGGTTTACAAACCAGCTCTTCGCAGCGTCTGTTACCTCTTCGTTGCACAAAAATTAACGTAATTTTAAACTTTTTTGAATTAAGGGAACAAATAGAAGTCCGAGGGCGTTAAATATGGGGAATAAGGTGAGTGTCTGTATAAATCCATTCATAGATCTCGAATTGCATGCATGGCAATGCACCATTTGTGGACAGATGCATTGTCTTGTAAAACTACGCAGCTTCTACTAAAATGCCTAATCTTGTTGCTTTTATTTTCACTCTCAGGGTGGTAAGTAATTTAAAATAGCAATTCCAATGAGTGTTTGATCCTTTTTGGTTTCGGTAATCGATCATACTTATTCCACGGATATACAAAAAAAGAATGGTTCCTCTGTCGGTTCGATACGTTCGCGTATGGGTACTAATCCCAAGGTCCCAGATTTGAATCCAGGCACGAACCGCTTGAAAAAAGTTCCACGAACATTTTCACAAAAGTACGCCCTTGTTCAAATGAGAGGTAAAATTTAGCTCCCGTGGGTAAATGTTGTCACGCACGTTAAAGATCCTACTTTATATGAAGCAAAAAGAGTGCCACGGGTATTTTTAAGTGAACGTCCAATTTGAACGCCAGAAATTTTATGACAAAGTAAGCGATCAGGTTGTAATAAATCAAGGGGAGGAGGGGGAGTGCCACAGCTAGCAAGAGTCGGAGAGTGGGGAGTAGCAAGAAAAATAAAGATACACACACATATTTATATATATATATACACAAGGGAACAATGGTTGTCATTACCTGCCCTGTAAAGTGCACTTCGTAAGTTAAAACGTAACATTAAAATTTAAAATAGCCTAACCCTAACTTAAATAAACCGGGTGTTCACTTACTCTAATTTAGAATTTGGAAAGCATATTGTTGACGTTAACATTAATGTACAAAGAAAGAATAACAGTAACGAATGCTCCAACATGAGCTTTGGCTTAATTAATCGTGACTTGGAGCAAAAGTACGTAATCACACATGTATTGTGAGCGTAAGTTGGTGACGTGCAGCCTGTAATTTATTAAAAACAACAAACGAAGGGTCTGTTTATCACAATAGCAGCAAAAAGTTGAGTAAGAAAAAATTGTACCTTGAACTATTGGCATCTCTAACACCTTCTTTAGGCGGCCTGCATTTGTCGCTAGGCAGGATGCCGGATGACCCAATTTAACTATTACAGCACTACTAACAAGGTTTCTTTATTCTCAAAGGACGTTGCACATAACTGGAGTTGAAGAGAGACGGGAACAGACCTATTTAAAGGCACAACCTGTATTTATACAGATTGAAAATGACATAGGAAATAACGAAAAACCATTCCAGCAATAGCATGTTAAATATTCTGCAAAAGCAAATAAAGATGTATTCCAGACAACTGCGAAATATCCTTAAAATGCAAGCAATAAGGAAAACAAAAAACTTCAATTATACGATAATTAATGCCACAGAATGTCGTTATACGAATGGGAAAGCAAAGTATATTTTAAAACATACAAGCAAGTATATAAGTTTAAATACTGACCAAGGAAGATCAAAGTAAAACCGGTTGCCTGACTTTTAAAAGATTTGTATTATAATCGATCCACGATACGGAAATACCGAGAATCCATGAATTAGGGGACCGGTTTTATTACCCACAAAGCTTGAGTGGCCAAACACGTGCAGATATAACGATATACCACGTATATTATTTTCTAGTAAACAAGTAGATAACCAACCCATTAAAGTATTTTTATGAGGGAGAAGTTTTAGTCTTTCAAAGAATCTGTCAGAAGTGGTTTAAATGACCAGAAATGTATGCTTTTTCAAAGAATCAAGCAAAGTTGTTCTAACGACACTCAAACATTTCACAAAACTTTAGAAGCTGTTTAACGTATATTTCACGTATTACTACACTTTGAGACATTTTTATAGGAGGATCTAAATATTCATTTTAATTGGAATAGCATAAAAAAGTGGGTCGTCGCTTTTATTAGAAATTAGGAAGCAGTTAATTAGAGTAGTTGGAAATTAATGCAAAAATCAATCACTTTCCGAATTTTAACGTAACACGTTTACAAGTAGGTTCTTGCTTTATAAAGACATGACTTTTAGTTTTGATAATTTTCCATTATAATGCGTAGGAAAAAGACTAATCAGTTTGGTGCTAAATAACCAGACCCAAAACTGTTTAGAAAGTGGTTTTGTTGTCTATAAAAGTGGGATTTAGTAGAGATTATAGAGTGTCATAAGCTCACATTTGGTGGATGCTCCAAAATAAAAAAATTTGTTAACTGGTTTAATTTAATTTCAATCGCAAGGGTTATTTATTTTCTTTTAGCAGGCTTCATAAGTAAAAACAAACCCGCTTAATACTATTTATTAAGTGTCGCAAAAAATTGTTTAAGGTATAAAGTTTAATAAATGTATTGACTACGTTAAAAAGATGAGAAGGATGAAAACAAAATCTAAGTTGTAGAAACCGTTATACGTTTAATGAAGGAACTAAATGGTAAGTAGGTATTTAATCTTTGCTTTGAGATTGTTACCTGATGTTACATATATTAGGCGGCTCCGTGGCGTAGTGGTTTGTGTGTGACTACTACGCCCAAGGTCCCGGGTTCGAATCCCGACACGGTCCGCTTGAAAAATGTTAGGCGAACATTTTTCGCAAAAATACACCTTCGTTCGGGTGAGAGGTAAAATGGAGGTCCCCTGTGTGAGTGTTGTCACGCACGTTAAAGATCCCTACCTTGCTTGGAACAGCAAGGATTCGGCAAAATTCAAAATTTTCCAGGTAAAGAAAAACTCGCTTCCTGGCCAATGTAGTATCCTCGGGTGGAGCATTGGAAAATCACATGTAATGTTACATACATTATAGATTCGTGCTATAAAAAAAATTATTGAGAACATAATAGTGATCGATATTAAAGTGAATGTTTTGTGATATACTGAAAACTGAATATGCTTTGATCTTTGTAAATGGTTTTTAGCACCATAATCATAGTTTTAAGCATTTAATGGTAGATTTCAAAACCCACTTTAGTACTACCAATACAAATCGACATAAGCTTTAGCATCTAATCAACTAAACCTTCCAGTCAAAATCTATTCTCAAACAAGTGGAGTGATAAAGTGCACTGAGCGACTATGCCACTTCCTTTGGTATGCTTATACGACCTTTTTTTACGCGTTAATCGCTAACTTATTAGTAAACAATTTCTAGGTAAATATGGTCCTTTCTCTTTTCCTAAAGTGTTTTTAATGGGTATCATTACGTTATATGTACAGAGATTGCTTATTCTTTGTTAAGATTGACCAACTACTCATGACCTCAGCATGATCTCTGCAGGACCAAAACCGAGATCGACCTCAAGCGGATTGGATCCTTTTTTATGTTCTTTAGCTATTCAATTCCCGACATTTCAGCACCCTCTAAAGTTGTGTTTTAATAAGTGAAGGATTTTATTATGAGATATTGAAATACGGTTACATTCTTTCTACACCCGCCGTGAAGATTCGCAAACATTATTTAAAGACACCGACAGTGTTTTAGCATATATATTGCTTAGATATTGCATCCCAGCTGAGCTTTCTCAATTTTCTTACCACTTTGAACACGTATAGTTTAGTTTTACGTTACTTTGTGAGGTATAATCTATTTACACTTCTTTATTCGGTTTAATGCATGTCTAATTATTCACAAATATTTACAGAGAACCCTTAATCTACTGAAATGCCACTACGGAGACTACTAATAGTAGTTATAAATAATAATTACTACATTTGAGTCTACCTTAGAACCATATTGTAGTAAATTGAGGCACTATTAAAACGACTAACCATTATATCTTAATCTACATAAACACTGGGCATATTCATTTCAATAATCCATCAAACAATTTATTTCATATCACTTGTGGATTAAGATACAGGGAAACATCTGTCACACCGCATAGATTAAAGAACTTGTTTTAGTAGCTGTTCTAAGTGCGTAGTCCTATACTCGCGCTACTTTTTGAAATTATATCGAATTTTTTGGAACAATAAAGGTGCTTTTGTAAAGAAAAGAGCACAGAAATATAGCATCACTTTAAGAAGCGTAAAGTGTCACGCTATTTAATTCGCCGTATTATTCACATAATTAGTTACTTTATTTCTTCTAAGTTCCATTATTAGATTTTGATACATTAAAAAATTCCCAAGCTATACTTCCACGTATTTTGGGTTATATTATCTTCAAGCGCTAAACGCCTTTAGTATACTGTAATCATTCGTGTGCCGTTATAAAAACAGTCAAATCGGTACTTTTACGCGGGTGCGATGGACGAGCGCTATACGAAACTGTTGCCAAGTGGGTATTGTGCGTCCCTCTAGCATGCCGATAAAATATCTAAACTTTCCCAGAAGGCTGCAATTTCAGAATTACGTTAGATGTCGCAAATAACAAGGGTTCCAGTATAGTTTGTTACGTTAAAACCCTGGAAGCGATTTTTTATGCAAGAATAATAATTCAAACGATTTTTATTTAAAACGCCCTAAAATTCCTAAACAAATCATAAAAGCTATAGATCAACAAGCTCGATTTCCTTCATATTAAAATAAGTGCTAGTATATAAAATTTTCTCAAGTACTTACTTTATAATATTTTGCCTTGTTAGTCACATTATAAATTCAAACATCTGCTTATCAACTTTGCTTTACAAATATGTTCCTGCTGCAATTACGTTATGAGAGTTTAAAATAACTTCGCCTTATCAAATACTTCCAAATAAGTGTCAACCACAGCTGCACATACATTTATGGCTTTATTTAAAATATTACGCCGTCTTGACCATCTGCCTAGCAAATAAACACTTGTAAGTGGTTTATACCAAGTACATCTATCAAGCATCATTCTTTTATGTTGTAGATGTGTACGTTTAAGAACAATAAAACTGCTCTTTTTTATTAGCAATTCTTGGTAACCTTTAGGTTATGTCTTTGTGTGTAAGCTGTGTTTTGCAGCTGAGAATTCTTTACATTTGATTTTTCGGAAATATTTTTGAAAGCCGAACACCATGCCCTCCACGTGGTTCTTTCCTTATAATTAAAAGCAGGCGATTCGGCACAACATTCTTTTAGGGAAAGGGAATGTTGTGGGTCGCTATATTAAGATGCTTTCTGTACTTAGTGTTCTGACTTAGTTAAATTGGTTGATTCGGTGTCTAATCCATCGACGAGAACATCCCGTATTTCTAAATTCTTTAAGATGGTACCAGAGAGGCAGACAGCTTGGTCTAGGGTACAGTTTTGCTGTTTTCTTTATTGTTGATGGTGTTGTAGAAGACACTTCCTTTAATTGTTCTGTAGTTTCGTAATCGTGAATTCCCAATAAATTAGAGACTGCACGTTACAAATTCAGGTTCACAATGCACAAGCGATTATCTACGTATCCTCCAAGTCAAAGCTTGCGTTAGAGCACTTTTACTATTTGCTTTGTCTTTGTATATGAATATTAACGTCAAGAAGTTGCGTACTAAATTCTAAATTAGAGTAAGTAAACACCTGATTTACTTAAGTTAGGGTTGAGTTATATAAGGTTAAAATTAACTTCTTAATTCATGAAGTGCACTTCACAAAGCAGACTATATATAGTATATCTACTTCTTTTCTTGTATATATTCAGGTAGATTTACGAAAAATGTTGTGTCTAATTTTCTTTTGTATACCTTTAGGATTTGAAGCAATAAGTAAGTATATATGTACAAATTATTCAGATTCTAAGATTTTATATTTGCTTACATATATATGTTTATGTTGTGTTTGTGTTATATACAAAGTGACGCTTTTGGTGTACATCACGCTACCGCAGGACGTTTATGTAAATGTGTGTTTTTCTGGTATCTGTTAATATTCTTTTTTATGCTATGTTTACCAATCGGCTTATAAATAAATCCACTTGCTGAGGTTTCCAACTTTTCTTTCTGTATGACCCATCCCACTTTACGACATTTTGAGCTAGCCCGAAATCTAATTCTTTTGGATTTCCATTTTACCTTTCTCCCGGATTTGTTGCGGTATTTGGTGTAGGCAATTTCCTTACTGACTTTACTGCTTTCTCTCTTGTCTGCACGAAATACCGTAACAAGTTCCCTAAGTGATTTCTTTATCATGGCAAATGACTTGTTTTAATTCATTTTCAATACTTTTCATGAGCTACTCCAACGCAGAAACTGCATAGTTTTTGGCTAATGTTGGAGCATTTGTTCGTTTTTAATAACGTTTTACGTAGATATGGAATTTTAAGTACACGTAGGTGATTAGTTGATGACCTAATGATATTGGTGTGAACAACATCTACCATTCATGACTTGAACTGGTTTTTGCTATTGGTGTTTAGGTAAGTAGTTTAAACACTTATCGTTTATTTGAATTAATAGGTTAAAGGATGTTTTTTCATGGTCACCAAAGTCTTGTCTACGATTGAAACTGTCTCAAAACAATGTTGCTGCTTGTATGCTATTTACTTAAAATTTTGGATGAACTCATGTACAAAATCAGGAATTTATGTATCAGAATTTCATACACAGTGTTTTATAAGTTGTTTTAAAGAATTTTTTACTAATCCTTGGGAAATTTTCCTTTTGATGACAGTATCACAGATGGTAGAATCAGTTGCTCTCTTAAAAAAAAGTTTTTGGATAGCTATATAGTTTGTTCCATTGAATATTTAATCGAGTTGATTCTATTCATGATTATTTCGGCATACATATGTTGTGATTGATAACATCTGTTGTCAAGCTTATGTAAAATAAAAGGTTTATAAGGAACTGAAATCGATCTTTTGTCATAGTTTGGCCACATTTCTTCTAGAGAAAGTTTGGTATTTTTTAGAACACCCGTGGAGAAAAGTAATCCATATAATGTAAAAAGTTTATCACGGTTAGTTTCCTGCAAATACCAGTGCTCGCTGGTATATTTTATTTTTTGTGCTTTAAGGACTTGGATAAAAATTTGTCAGAAAGAAAGCGGCCGTATGTCTTTTATATTTAACACGGTTTTTGCCTTGTCTTTTGCTCTGGCTTAAATGGAAAACGATGTTTTTCTTAAAACTTCTAGTAGTACATCACTAATGACGTCACAAATATTACCCATGTGTTTAATTTTGATTTTTATCCTCACATTAGTGTGCCGCTAGCCGCAGCGCTCCAATGTTGTCAAATTAAGTTAACCTCTAAAACTAAAGAAATAATTGATACACTAAAAATATATTATTGTAACAGATAGTTATCTTATAAACAAACACATACAGTAAGAGGCAGAAAACTTTAAATTTTAGATTTTAGATACACCTAATCTCAAATTAAAGAGTAATATCTGTAGTATGTAAAACCAATTTTAAAATTTCATGTGAAAGCTGAATTACAATTTAGATTATCACAACACGAAGGCACAAACTGTGAAGCAGGTACTTCCTACAATGTGGGCAAATTTTTGCATTTGTAAAACCATATTTTCGAGTTTCCTGATTAGTTCAGAAACGAATACGTCAAATCCTAAGAAATGCTTTTAATAACCAATTAGAATAGAACACCGATTTATGAAACTCGCGTTATCGTTAAACAGACAATAAAAAGATAGATAACGTATTACTGGAGAATACCGCAAACTATTAACTTTGTGTTGGACAAAAATAAACAACGCTTGCGATGCTCGTAAATCAAATTGGCCTAGGCGGTTTGGCAATAATTAGACCATTAAACCCGTAGAATTCTCAAAAATATGACTTTATTAGGGTGTATTACATTCCAAACAAACAGGACAATTTTCGAATAGAGATAATTTTAATATAAAAACCGGAATTTGATTAGAAAAGAGATTCAAGATTTAATTCGCGCGAGATTCGTGTCTAATCCAAGTAATAAGTAGAGTTGATTATAATGCCAAAATAACATGCAGAGTTGCAATAAAATTTATACGTTGAGTGGTTTCAAATATAAAAATTATCGAATGCAGTTGTTTGGTGAAACATGATTATTTTGTAAAATACCATGAAGATTGAAGATTCTTCTATACATAAGCTAGTTTAAAGCTAATTAATTAAAAACAGAAAATTCACTTTGAAAATTAAGATTCTAAATAGAGATTTAAAATTATGTTAACAAAACTGATAAACTGGGATTTTAACGTCAATTTAGAAATGGAATCAGGAGTTATTTAATATTATTTGTTAACGTTAAAAATGAGATTATGATAAGCGTTATTTTTCCATCGCAGGTATTAAATTTAGATTTCTTTGTTTGTAGCTGATATTTAAATATCTTGTCATTTGCATTTAAGGTAGAACAAGTCTTAATCATAGTCAGAGTTCGAAACATTTTGACCTTTAATAGATTATCTGTGGAACATCATTGGCCAATTATACTCTTTTTCGGGGTAGTAAAAGACAGGTAAATTGTCTACAAAAGAAGAGATCTAAGTTCTGTAAACTTTAACAAAGATTAGGTAAGGGATATTTTAATAAATAAGTAAATAGGCACTTGTTAAAAATACTTTTGTTTGAAAATTATGCTGTAAACTAATCTACATTCTTTTGAATGAAAGAAAATTGTTTTTGAACGTATAGATTACCTTTCAGATTGCAGTGTTTGATTTCATTTTGCAAATTCCACAGTATAACTTCCGTTGAGCTAACCAGACAAAGAAAAGTTAGAACGGAAGGCAAATTAATAGACAAATTTATAGTTTGCGACACCGTGATACAGCACTCTTTTAGCGCCTACATTAATGGAAGAGAGTAGCACAGCAAATTTAATGGTATACACATATACACATACACACGCACGCACGCACGACGCACGCACGCACGCACGCACGCACGCATGCACGCACGCACGCACGCACGCACGCACGCACGAACGCACGAATGCACGCACGCATCACGCACGCACGCACGCACACACACACAAATCCAGAACGATTGCTATCAGGCATCTCTAGCATTTACTTGCTAGCTGCATTTAGTTACATTGCAATTCTAATATTTGGGAGCTGATTTACGGAAACCTGCAAATTGCTTACACGTACATTACAGAATTTGCCAATAAAAAATTTGTTAGCACTTTCAATTTGTTGCTGATACAGTATGCCACAATTAACATTTCGGATTGGATATGAGTTATCGATACCCGTACTTCGTTCCCTGACGGAAATTCTAAACCGGTGTTAACCATGGATTGCTGGAAACTTGTGATAGGAGGATATTCAGCTTATTAATTTGATATCCCAACCGCCAATCGAGAACCTACGTCAAGTATTATCCTTTTGAGCGTAATAATTGTGGTAGTATGTGTACTGGACAACTGACACTAATAGGCTAGCGGATAATTCTGCTCTGGATCACAATTACATCAACTCGGCTTCTATTCATACGCGTGTGAACGTGCACATCTCTCTGAATTTATAAATGCATATATGAACCTGGTATAGGTAGATAGCGTTGTTAACGCTTGAACGAAGTTATACCATGCATGTCAGATACATGCAGCTTCATGTCAGCTTTTATATCAGATGTGTATGATATTTTACTATAGCAACATAATAGAAAATCTCTTCGCTTGGAAATTGTTATACAGTTGGTTATTGTCGGTTACTACGCATACCTGCATCTGTATGAAATTTAGAGCATGCACATAATAATACTACGATACATAATGCATTATTAAAGTTGATAGAAATTCAAACCGGCGAATACCACGTTAGAGTAAAGCAGCAATAGAGCTAACAAATAAAAGTCCCTTTAAACATCATATACTTACCCTAATTTAACAATCTGAAAGCATAGTTTAATAAAATTTCATGTATGCGGGAAATGAATACATAATTTTAGAATTTGCGCATTGTAAATTTATTATTATTAAAAATTACAGCAACCCATGTATTTTGTGATACATTAAAAAACGTTACGATCTTTGCTAAAGCTGCAGCGACTATCCATTCTAATTGTACGATTAGATTAACTATTTTACAAATTAAGTTGAATACGGAATTTCTCCCGATGCTCTTTAACAGTGTACTTAAATATTCAGATTCACAAGGTCTGTATCAAAATGATATAGTAGGAAGGCGTCTCACATTTTGTACAATTTATTCTATATAAAAGACACCGCGTTACACTTTAAAAAGTGCAGTGGGCATAAAACAAATCGAATTTTGTTACAGCCATGTTTGTAATGATAACAAATAAACAATATATATTAACCACTAAAAAATAATTAAATTGAAATAATAAAGAGAAGTCCAGTATAATTGGAACGTACAAAAAAACCTGTTATGTTACTTTGGTTTGAAAGTTTTATCGGTTCTTTAATTACAAAAGGTTTAATGATTTCGTCAAATTTAGCTCAGTTAGCCTAACCCCCCCGATCTCAGATTGTGCCTATAATGTTAGCGCAGCCTAATTATATCTAGCGCAAAGTGCATCCCATACAAAAGTTAGTACTTGAGAATGATTGTATTTACAACTAAATCGGTTGGTGGTGGGGGTTCTGGAGGGCTTGAATAACGTTAGCCCTTCATGTTGGAGGAACTTAGTTATAATCCTGGCGCAGGTTACTTAGAGCTAGCGCAATCCAGTGCACATCTAAGAATAGCTAGTACCGGCATAGAAACTACATAATAGTAGTTCGTTTCTGCTGGTGCTATGTTAACGTCAGCCCTCTTCCCTCATGGTAGAGGAACTAAGTTATACTGCTAGAGTAGGTTACTTAAGACTAGCGCAATCAAGCGTACCCCAAGGATTGGTTAGCGCATGCGTAAAAAACCCATAATGGTGGCTCCGTTCCTTGGAGGATTGAGATAACGCTAACCTCCTCCGCCTCACATGGTGGGGAAATTAAGTTATATTGCAGGCGCAGATTACTAAGAGTCAGCGCAAACAAGTGCACTCTAAGAAACAATTAATGCAGGCATAGAAACTATATTGTGGTACTTTCTCTCACTTGAACTGAATTAAGGTAAACTGAATGTAAGGTAATTCAGTTCTACTTTTGGGACAGATTACTCACCACTAATTCAACGTAGAGCACCCCGTGATATAGCCAAGAAATTGCTAGTGTTTGCAACAAAGCTATATTGAGGGAGTTCTTTATGGTAGAGCTAAATTAACGTTAGACTCCCTCCTCCATGTTGAAGCAACAAAGTTATACTGTTAGCACAAATAACCTAAGCCTCCCGCAACTTAGCGCACCAGAATAGATTGCTAGCGTACTCGAGATATAGCTAGCGCAGGCAACAAAGCTTAATATGGTAGCTTTATCTTCGGTCGGTTTGAATAGACGTTAAACTGCCCTTTATGTTGAAGCATCTCAGTCATACTACTGGCACAGGTTTCTTAGGACAAGTAGAAGCTAGCGCACCCTAAGAAATAGCTAGGTGGTACACCCAGAAAAATAACTAACGCAAACAACCAAGGTCAATTATTTGAGCTTTGTTTCTGGTAGGACAGAATTTACGTTAGACTCATCTCTTGCTGAAGGATTTATGTTATAGCGCTGGTATTAATTAGCTAGGTTATTGGAACCTAGCGCACTTCAAGTTATAGTTAGCGTACATCAAGGAATAGCTAGAACAGGAAACAAAACCATATTGTGGTAACTTTTTCTGGTCTATCTGAATTAACGATAAACTACCCGCATTATGAAGCAACTCCGTTATAATACTTGCGCTATTACTCAGAACTTGTACAACCTAGGGCATCCCAAAAGCATCTAAGACAACTCAAAAAGAAGATAACGCAGGAAACAAAACCATATTATGGAGGTTTTTTGTTACGACTGAATTAACATTAGAATCTACCACATTAATGCGATTAAGTTAGCTATTTCTGGGGGTACGCTAGTTACTTCTTAAGGTGCCCTTGGTTGCAAAGTCTTAAATAATTTGCGTCAGTAGTATAACTGCGTTGGTTCAACATGGGGGCAGACTAATGATAATTCAATTTTCTAAAAAAACGCCATATTTCTTTACGTGCGCTAGACTGCGCTAGCTATAAGTAACCTGCGCTACCAGTAAAACTTAGTTCCTTTGCAAGAAGCTACCGTTATGCAATTTTAAGCTTACGCTAGCTATTCCTTGGGGTACGCTAAGTTGCGCTAGTTCTAAGTAACCTACGCGAGCAGTATAAGTTAGTTACTATACCATGTGGGCGAACATTAACTCCCCCTCATCGAGGATGCTACTATTATGAAATGTCTTTACCTACACTAGTTATTCCCTGGAGTACGCGGAGTTGTGATAGCCCTAGGCAATCTGCATAGGTAGTATAATTTAGCTCCTCTATGGTTCGAGTTAAACGTTAATTTAGTCTTACCAGAAAAAGCTGCCAAAGTATAGCTTTGTAGCGCGCTAGCTATTTCTTGGCATAGCTTTGTTGCTTGCACTAGCTATTTCCAGGGTCCCCTAGCTATGCCTTCGGATGCTGGAAAGATTTATATACGAGGTAAGAGTAAAATTGTGACGATTGTATTCGCATAAGCATTGATTTGTATTAATAAGCAGATTTTGAAATATTTTAACATGCACGTTTTATGTGTAATGGCGCTAGTCGATATAATGCTCATGCGATTGCACCTGATAATTTATTTGGGTGATGCTTTTGCTAATCTATGCACTGTTACATGCTTACGCTTTTAGATGTATATTTATTTATATATATATACTTATATTTATTTTAAATTCATTCATATTTATATTTTATATTTACATTTTATATTTACCTTGCATGTATTATATTATTTCAGGGTTTGATTTGTTTTTGCTGACGTTCTGCCGCCATTTTTGGTGGCAGCATTTTTATAGGAACGAAGATTGTAATTGTGAAGATTGTAACAATAATATAAATCAGTTAGGGAATGATAGGGAAATCTAGGGACGGATTTAGGCTAAAGATAAAATAAATCACTTAGATCAGGGAGCACGAATTTGTTAATTTATAGAGTAGGCAAAATAGCTAGATTTACTATTAAAATATTTGGCAAATGCTTAAAAATTTGAATCCATTTTAAATTAGCTAGATCGATTTGGATAGTTTGAAAACGACCCTTCAGGTCGCACCGGTAAGCAAAGCTGGCGACTGCTATTCGGTATTACGGATCTCTCACTTTTTACTTTTGCTTGTGCCTTGTCCATCGGGCACACTCCAAATCAACGCTAGGGATACCATTATTTAAACTCTATTTTTAGTTTTAGTTTCTGTTTGTTAGATCTTTATTTAAGACCGATTAACTTTGAAGTTAGATATTCATTTGAAGCACGCTTATTTTTCGCGTTTAAACCCAATGTAGTACCTTCGGGTGGAGCATTGGTAACGTGGCCGCAAGTATAGCGGCCCCTTATTCAAATTATTATGCCTTGGTGTGCATTAGCTTGCACTATTCCTAAGTAATATACGCCAATAGTATAACTAAATTGCTTCAACACAAGAGGAAAATTAATAAAATAAAAAAAGAATTTGGCGATGGACGGGTAGTAAAATTTCTGTTGGTCGCCGCCAAACTTGCGTGTTGAAATAAAACATCAAAAGTAAGCGGTGTGCTTTAATATAGGTCAGTAAATTTGAGTTTCGTTTGAGTGTATTTCTTAGCGGATATGTAGGTGTTGGGGTTGGTTGTGTAAGTGTGTTATGGTCGCGGATTAGTGGCGATCCGGGGTATGTAATAAGGACTTTATTTGGGAAGAAGCTAAGTTTTTGTGGATAGTGAGTTACGAGAAAATTGATGCGGGGGAAGGATGAATACATACTAATCACTGCTTTGAATTTGGTTGGGAGCGATGCAGTAAGTGAGCAAGAGTAAATTAGGTGTTCGGATGTTTTGGATACATTGTAATAGGAACATGGGCAAAGTGGGTATGCGGTTAGGTTAAAGTGGTAAACTTTACATCGGAAGTTGCCGTGTACGGCCAGGAATTAAACAGTGGTTCTACTGTAAAAAGGGATGTGTAGTGGGATGTCAGTAATGGAGAGAAAGATTTCATAGGTATATCTGACTGAAGACGAGTGGACACAGTTCCTGCAAGGAGTGTAGGAGGGAATTGGGAAAGCGGAAAATGTCTTGCGTGATGTATTAACTACGATAGTCATCTTACTGTAATGTGCGGTTGTAAAGGTTAAGTGGTTTTTGAACTGAAGGTTTAGTAGTTGGATTATGGATCACAAGTGGATTTATAGGGATGGTATCTAAAGAAGGACGTATAAGGCGACTGTGCGTGTGGTGCGGTATGCTCTCGAAGTGTATAATAGAAATGGTTTAATGATTGAGTTAGGTGATGGTTGGGATAGTAATGGGGTCAAAGTAAGTCAGAAGTCTACGGCATTGGGGATGATCGGATGATAATTTGTTTAAATACAGTTTTACGAGTGAGTTTGTGAGTTGGATTGATTTCGGTAGTGGGGAGTTAAGGTTCGTGGCTTGGGAGCGGCTTTTTTAAAAAGACTTCTAAACTTCTTAACACATTTATTTATTTGTTATACAGAAATTAATGTTGAATTTAGACAATCTTGAAATAATTACTCTAAGTCCGAAACTATTAATTAATTGTACAAGTGAGTTATCTAACGAACTGCAATGTTAAAGCTGAACGATGGATTAACTTACTGCGAGTGGAGTTCCCGGGCCTTTTATAATATCCCTACCCCCTCACACGTCTGTGGGAACTTGCAGACCTAATGTCTGCTTACACTTGACTCTTATTCATAATACATTGTTGTTATCTTAAATCTATTCATAACTACTTTGTTGCGAGCTTCCTTTCCAGGTAATCTTGGTACGTGACTGTCTGTGACCGCCTGTGACCTGACATCTGCAGTGTCACTTATCTCTGTGCTACAAAGTAGCGTTTCCGTTTCCACGAACGTTAATAAACTTAAATGAATTGCCCTTCAATTACATTGTTGCGCATTTTCTAATATTTCTAATAATTCCTAATTATTAGTTTCTTTATTTATATATAACAAATGGGGGATTACATAACTCGGGTTGTAGGTTGTTGAGGATGATTTTGGTTTTAAAACAAAACTTAGCTAGGTGGATGTGTGTTTTTAGACGGGTTTCGGGCGAAGCGTTACATATGAAGCGGTTGGCAAGAAAGAAAGTGGAGATTCTAAAATGTGGGATTCAACGTACGTCAAGAAGTTGTCGGAGGAGAAGATTTTGGTTTTCGTAGGAAACAGTAGTTGTTTATTAAACAAGCCCCAAGATTCTATAGCATTCATAAAGGCGACGGCGGTATGTTCTAAGGAGTCGCATGAGTTGCCATAGATGAGAAAGGCTGTCATTGATATAGGCAATGGTGGACACACTAGGGATATTTAAGTTTAACTAGGAGTTAATCATAAGGTTCCAGAGGGTGAGAGAAGGAAGGACACTTTGCAAACAGCCTTTGGTCAGACTTTTGATGCAGGTGTTGCGGAATCGAAATCTATTAGGAAGCAATGACATATTTATAAGAAAAGGACGTAACCGTGAAAATAAAAAAAAAGATAGTTTTCTTTGCGCTGTAGCCATTGCGGAATCCCTGTCGATAAGGAGTTAGAAGGGAG
Organism: Platerodrilus igneus; assembly: GCA_036346225.1. Lineage (NCBI taxonomy): Eukaryota > Metazoa > Arthropoda > Insecta > Coleoptera > Lycidae > Platerodrilus > Platerodrilus igneus. The sequence goes on along the minus strand of JARFIW010001746.1, from coordinate 8,417 downwards.
TGCGCTTCAATGCGGAAATTTAATTTAAAGAGCATTATGTTTTCTAGTAATCTTCCAAGTGTTAGCAGTAGGGTCCAGGGTTTGTAAAAAGTAGGGCTGTCGGGCGATTTATTAGATTTTAGCATAAAGGAAATAGAAGATAATTTGAGGTTTGTGGGGAAATGTCGGTTATTAAAATTTTTCAAAAAAAAAATGAAGACAGATTCTTGTATGAAGGGCCAGGATTTTTGTAGAATAAGGTTGATGATTTTGTCTTGGTCTAGGGGTTTTGTTTAGATTGAGATTGGTAACTAGCAGGTATAAGGTTGCTGCATCGCGGTATCAAAAGTGGAATAGAATGCGTTCGTGGATGTGGTTAGGATGTGGATGGTAATATTTTAATCAGTCTTCCGTAGGTTTTCCACTGCGTCAGTACAGTAATCGTTTATGATGGATAGGTTGTGTAGTTTTTTCGTCGTTCTTATAAGTTCCTTGTAGTGTATTTTTTTGTATATAACTAGCTGTTAGTGTTTCTTAGAAATGGATCAGTTACTGTCTGTTTCGCACTTTGTAGTCTATGTTGGAGGAGTGTATGTCTTCGTCCTGCTATATTGACACCATGCGTCCACCAGGGTTGGCAGCTGTACGTATGTTGTTTATGATCGTCGTGGCTGGTATGTGGGGGGTCAATGTTTAAGTATGCGGGTGAAGGGAGGGACGGTGGAATAAGGTTTTGCAGGAATAAAATCGAATTGACTTTGTGTGTATTATCTGCTGCGGCTTCTGGAGGTTCTAGGGAGTGGTTGGAAAGGAAGCTGAAGGAAATCGGATTGTGGTTAGAAGCTTGTAAGATATAGGCGACTTCCAGGCGGTTATGAGGTGGGAGGCTGGTAGAGTACCCAATATAAAGTTAATTTTTCACATGTGGTTTGGAGATTCCCACGCCGAGATGCACGATAGAAAATTTCTAATATGGATATGGTGTTGGTGGATAAAAAGCATTAGCGTAATTTAGATCCTACAACATAAGAAGGGCGGGTATTGCTAATTTGGCGCCCCCATCCGATTTAGTAATGTAAATACAATAATTTTGAAGTACCAGCAGCTTCTGTAGTGGTTGCTTTAGGTTGCACTAGATATAATTAAGCTGTCCTAGAATTATCAGCAAAATCTGAAATTGAACGTGAAATGTTTGTTTTGAAGATACCAAGCATCGGGTCCGAATTGTCCTATGGTTAATCGGTTGGGATCTTTAATGCTCTTCAACTATAAGAATGAGCACATAGTCGATAACTAGTGATAAAATATACAATAATCATATTGATATTTCGCAAAATAGACTTAAATTTTGCTCTGATCGTCATTTCATAAAATTGATAAACATATATCTCGAATTCGTCGCCTTGAATTTATGGTGCACATACGAATAGAGCAGTTGTAACTCTCTTAAAAAAATTATTTTAGTGTTCCGGATTATCATTTACCAGATCTTAACAATATTCAGAACCAGCGACGCCGACTTTTAAAGACTTGTGTGGGTGCTTTTTGGATTATGTGTATTAGAGTGTTTTAAAACCAGAGTTTATTTAAATAATAAAAAGACATAATCTTTGAGCAATGTAATCTCGACAAGAAATCAAAGTTATGTAATAGATTGACAACATCAAAAATACAACTACTAAGTAAACAAGAAAGATTAAAATATATTTGCGTTTACTTAAAATATATATAATTAAAGTAAAAGTTAGTAAAAGTATCTTAACCCATAGGTGCAAAAAGATTTGAACATTGTCAACCTTTTCGGAGAAATTTTTACAAACCAAAAACAGATCATGTGGAATCGCGAAAAAGTCAAGTACCTCACAAATATTTTGTATAACATCTTGTACCATTAAATTTTAAATATGTGCCAAACAATAAACAAAAACAAAACTTGGTTCCAATTCTGATATCCTACTTAGCAGACAAAAATGGCGCCTATCTATATAGCTCCGGCAAATAAGCACCATTTTTATAAGTTAATTAATTTCTAATTCACAATAGAAGCTTGAATTTCCTTTCACCGAAAATACACGGTATAAGGAATTACGTTTTATATTATTGAATGAATGGATATTTTACTGGGATTATTCATTTGGTTCCAGGAGAAACATTTTTATACGAAAGAATCGTTAAATTTCCTAAAAATTGCACTCATTATTATTCTAAATGGCTACGTGCATGTTGGTACGTAGTTTTAAAAGTTCATTATTCCATTCAATAAATTAATATTTGCAGTAATAAGTCGCAGTATCAAAGTAAACATTGTATCTGTGAAAAAACATTTGGATTTTGAAGTTGCCTATGTGAGAGAGATGGTAGTTTGAATAGAGAGTTAACACAATGATTTCCAGCTATTTAATACAGTGGACAATCAAGGACATTTGCGCATATTTTCTATACTACCACTCATGTGGTCAACACGTCTATCTATCTGTCTTGTTATTTAAATCTGTTCATGGCCCTGTATTAATATGAAGTACATGAAATAGTTTACAATAATAATATTAAAATATTTTTACTCTTGTGGGAACTCTAGATGTTACTACAAACCGTAAAACTTTTTATATATTAACACCATCCCCGTTGTGGGGCATCAATTTTGTTATTGTTTGCTAAAATTAAGTCAGTACTGTGATATTACTTAATGGCTGTTGTTAACTTTTGCATTTTGTAGTGATTTTGAAGAAAGACAGCAACCACCTAACGAAACATAAGCTGTTTCAATATACAATGCAAAAACAAAAGTATATTTCTCTTGGACAACAATATCCCAATCAGTAATCACCTGATTCGACTAAAATATATAATATTATACTAGACTGTCCAATAGACTATATATATATATATATATATATATATATTATAAATTGATGTTATAGGTGGGTCATAAAAGGTTACTGAGCACCACACTCTGCGAGAAAAAAACCGCCCAAAGCTAAGAAAAATAAAAATTTCCAATATTTAATTTTTACCCTGTATAAAATCCTCGTAAGATTCTCATGTAAAATAACACGCTCTAAGTATTATGACCAATCGAGCAATCGTTGATTCCAATATCCGTGTGTAAATATTTTATTCTTTAGAAAAATATCTAAAGAATATAAGTTTTAATGCATTCATAACTTCAATGTTAAGTTATCTTTTTAGAATATCATTTAAAAAGAAAACAGCCGGCGAAGATATAAAAATTCGTACTTTTCTAACATGTAAATCCCATACTGCATTCATTCTCTTTAAGACTATTATTTAATAAACGTATTACACTGTTTTGAAAGACAAATAGTTCCATACCTTTCGAGAATCTTTTTAATTTAAGTTAACAAGCCATTTATCTAGTATAAATGACCGACTCAAGTTCGTGGAACACGATAACACCGACAAACTATAAAATATATAAGATAACTCATTTTAAGAGCTATTACAGAAACTCGTAAGAGAAGCTCTTTATGATCGTAATACCTTTAAACTAACAGCTTATTAAAGACAAACAAGCCAAATAGTAGTAAACTGTTACATCATACGAATGACTCGTGCTTTTAGAAGGTAATGAATAGATAACGTATTTAGAATTTTATTATATAAAGACAGAAGTAATGAGAGCACTTATTCATTCATTCGGCATTCAAGATTTAGTATTGAAATTTTGAACATAAATGCTTCAACATTCGATAGTGGAGTGCAAAGAAGAATAATTTATTGTCCCAATATAAATAATAAATTATCCAAGTGCAAGGTCAAGGACTAGTTTAATCTATTAAAAGTAAATGTACTTTTGTACGCTGGTACTTCTACGTATGAAGATTGATTAAAAATGGAAACCTGAAATGGAACCAGAAGTTATTCGATGCAGTTAATTCTAATGGAACGATTTTAGAAAGTGATAGAGATAAAAATACCAGCAAGAAATTGATAATTTAAAGCGCAAGTAGATATGCTACACAAACTCCACGAGTTTTAAAATAGCCTTTTGATTGTAGCCCTTTAAAACATGAACTACAAAACCAACAATATTAGAATCAAAGTGACTCATAGTAGTATATTACACATAGGTAAAGGAACAATCTTACCTAAGGTGTAAAATAATACCTCCATTCAGCTAAAGCAAAACACACGTGGCAGCTAAACCAATTAACGCTAGTACTTAGAACGTGGAGAGAAATATCATACAGAATCCATCTCTATAAAATGCTTGATTGATTATACCAAACCTTTTCCACTGTAAAAAGGGTAAATTAATTTGAATAAGTATTAGAACCAACCTACCGTTCTTAATGAGTAACAAAACTTTCTAGTAAATTCCAGGTTGTCGACCAAGCTTCCAAAACTTCTCAGAGGCTTTCCTTTAGACGAAACCAATGGGAATGATCACGATTCACAAGGTATCTTTGTCAAACAAAATTTTTTTTTCTCCGGCACCAGACAAAATAACTTATCCGTGCCATAAATATCAAAACTAAAAGACGTGTTTTCTCACATCTTGCACCAACAAAAGTGAGATTGTAACCTTACAAAACGACATAGCAACTAAATGTCTAAATTAGGAAGACAAGGGACAAAGCGCTTGTGAAGTTTGCGAATGGCTTTTGATATCAACTGTCACCGTAGAATTCGAATTTTATCCCCATTTGAAAGTTTTAATATTTTATGTCTATATATGCTTAAGCGATTATTTACAGTTTAGTTCTTTGCTCTCAAATACACTTACTTTTTTTTTACATGCGGAAACTAAATTTGTACGATTCATCTTACTTGCTTTTATCTACTGGCTGTCTTAAATTTATGTTACTCTATAGTAAATTGTGTTACCGACGTGTGATAAATGTTACATATAGGGTGATTTAAATTATTTTCTCAATTTATACGGTTCCGATTCTTGTGATAGGAATTATTTTCTGGTTTATTTATTAACTATCACATTATGAAACTAATTATTATTTGTCATTTACCGCCAAATAACTTAGATAAAACTAAACTCCACCGCATTATTTATATATATATATATATATATATATATATATATACACATACACATATATTTATAATATAATATAATATATAATTAAATACGTTTATTTTTATACATGGTAGAGAAATTAAATATTGGGAAGATTCAATTTAAATTAAATTAAAAATTTAAATTTTCCCAATATTTAATTTCTTTACCATGTATAAAAATAAGGGTATTTAATTATGTAATTAAATCCCGGGTACTGTATCCATTGCAGTGTGAAAAGATCGTAAACCTAAAAGGCCCAAAGCTGTATGTGTAAATACTCTTGAGAGATATTTTGTGCAAATAATCATTCTATACTAATTATAACGAGCTTTATTTTAAAATATGTACGTTATTTATTGAAAACGTAATACGCTGAACTACCGAAAGATAAATTGCATTTACAATCATAACGAATGTAATTTCGAGCTATGATTAATTATGCTAGAACATGTTTAGTTTGCCGTGAAGACAAATCATATTGCATTTATAAACAACAATCCTGTAGAATGAAAATGAGTTGCACACATTCTAAAAAATAACTAGACAAATTTTGTGTGTAAAGAGATTATTTAAACCAAAAACAAAATATTCATTCTTTTAAAAGTAGCACTGAATTTCAAACAGAACATTTTTATTCTAGAATTTTCGGTTATTTAATAAGAGAATACGCCACACTACTTCCTAAAAGTCAATTATTAGTAGCAATGAATAAACGCTCCTATTCCAAATAACAAGTCATTAAAAAGCCATAAAAGATAAGACAAAAACGATTTAATTGCTCTACGTATTATAATAAGAAAGAAGGAGACCGAGAACCTTAAGTTCGTGTCCTAAAAAAGGATAGACAACGCTTTACGATAGACATAAATCACGACAACCGCGACAGCTGTATACTAATAAGATCATAAAATGCGAAATCGGCGTAAATCTTACATCATTCAGGGTGACTAATCGTTTGAAATAAATTTGGAATAGAATAAAAAAGGTGACGTAGTTAAAATTTTTGTATATAAACAGAAACTGAATTAGAACGCGTTATTCAGTATATATTCTTTCTTAAGTTAAAAAACATGTAAGATTTATTTTAAGTATTTATTCAGTATACGGCATGCATACAGTATTTGATATTCAAGAGTAATTCATTTCACGACATCGATAATGTAACTTTTGAGAAAAAAATTAATTCTTCGAAGGTGTAAGTTAAAGCAACTTATAATTCATTTTAGAATATGCAATAACCAACATAGAAGTTATCAAACGTAGTTATTTAATAAAGAATAAGGAAGATTTATTACAACAACATGAATAATCTTGGTAGAAGATATCAACTGATGATTTTAATCAACTAACAATACATGCACTTTTGTAAACTGGTATTTTGACGTCAACTTGCAATGGAACCAGGAAGTATTCAATGCCGTTAATTATGTGGATGTTCAGTTCACGATTTCTGTGTTTTGTTGAGTTACCTTTTGCTTCGTTAATGCATAGTGACAACAAATATGTACAATTTATTTACAGATTTAAAATTATACATTAGCTGTAAAAAATTAAAAAATATACAATAACATGAAATTGAAAATATTCGATATTTGTCTTGATTCAGTGTCACTAGACATGGGAATATATTTCCGTAGTTTCGTAAATCTTTTAAACATTGTGGAAACTATACCAGTCGCTGTCGGTAATATCAACCCTTTACCAATAGTATGAGGTATTTTGTTCTTAGCGATTCTCTGGACAACCTGATAAGACATTAGTTGAGCTTTACAGGATACTTTGGTAATGCTAAAAAGCATTCTCTGTAGATATAAAACTGTTTAATTTTTGCTCAAAAAACACTCTAGGATTTTTGTCGAGGTCAATCACGCTTTGTTTTGAGGTGTCTTTTTAATTTATTGGGTTTCATACTATTAGCGGCCAAGACAGCCAAACACATTACTCATTAGGCCGTTCCTCTCTATTAACAGTTGTTTTGGTATAGAAACTTAAAAAACATTTATAACAACTCTTATTTCACTTTTGATTAATGTAACGTAACGGCAATCAGAATTTTATGGACATTTCGACAATCGCAAACAACAGACTAGAAAGCATTCTACTTAATTAATTTACTGTAGTATTGGAAAGAAATTGAGTAAGGTCAGGAGACACTTGGCTACTGGTTCTATGATGGCCATAGTGATTAGAACGGAACAAGATGACTTTAGTGTCAGTGATGGGCTATCACGTACTACATACTCGAACGGTATATTTGCTAAAACTACAGTCTCAATATTTTTTAATTCCAAATACATTTTCAATGATTCGGCGAGCTTTAGACACTCGATAGTTGTAATCTTTTACACTGAACTATCTAATGCACTTTGCTCGCATGATTTGGTCATACCTATTTTGAAGGGAAAGCATCTTCTGTGACATCACTTAAGTATAATAATAAAGACAGTTCAGCAAGTGTGTCGTCGTTAGTCAAACGATTTTCAAAATAACAAAACAGAAAAATAATACAAAAATACATGCAAGGTGTTTTAGAAAAAAAAAAGGTTTTTCTTTATTAACAATTTAATATCTTTATCAATTTTTTAATTAATTGTTTATTATTGGCTCCGAGCGTGATGTCCAACTGTTCAATAAAATATGTTATATGCGTACCTGATAACAAATCTTATTAGAGTTAACAAAAGCAGTACACAAATAACATTACAGAATGCAAATGAATGAACGTAATAAAAAGCAAAACCGAACTAGTAAGAAGGAATAGACTAAAAAAACTGCAAGGTTCTCGCTATAACATCTATATATAAGGATTAAATATATATATATATATATATATATATATATATATATATATTGCTATGACAATAGGGTTGTTTAAGAGTATATAATGTCACAAGGGAGGAATACTTTATGTAAATATCATAAAAACCGCGAAAACCAAACGCTTAAATCATAAAATGTAAATAATTCGTTCATTAAGCAAAAGGCAAATACAAACCACCTTGTATAAAATCAATAATAAGCTACAGTTAATTAAAGAAAGCACATTTGGTAATAACTTAACCACATTCATCGAGATAAATAATTGCGGACGCAATTCATTCAATTTTAAAGCATGTAAAACATCCTAAACTTAAAATAAATACAAATTCGGCATATTTGAAGCAAAATAAACGTAAAATAAAATTTCTTTCAACATAAATGCATTTGCGTAAGAAATATAAGTCAATAAAACGCATATAATTTTACCAGTTTGTATAAGTAAACATTTAAAAGCGTGCATATTTCATAAAGTACAAAGAGTTGACACGAAAGCGTACCTACCGTTTAAAATGTAGGAATTGGCACATTGAATAAAACCGAATGTAGGTAAACAAAGTATGGACATTAAAAATTACGGCTA
>JARFIW010001745.1:0-141810 GCA_036346225.1 Platerodrilus igneus | reverse complement strand
AATTGACGAATTGCGGCAGCAGTATGGCAAGTTGCCCCGTCCTGCTGAAAAATTGGTTTCGAAATGCCAAGTTACGTGCACGACAGAATTGACGTAGATCAGGGATAAATCGTGTTAAAATTTGTCTGTACCTCTGTTGATTAAGTATGACTTGCCTACCATTCTCTTCGATAAAGTACGGACCAATGATTCCGTGTCCGGAAACAGCACACCAGACACTCACTTTTTCACTATGTAAAGGAACCTCTTGAACCTCATCGGGTCTGGCAAAGCCCAGAAATCGATTTGTGCGACGATTCACATAGCCTGACAAGTGAAAATGTGCTTCGTCTGAAAACCAAACATTTTCAAAAATTCAGGATTTTCATACTGTAACGCGAGAATTCTGGCGCAATATTCCACTCTACTGCGATAATCCCGAGGATGTAGTTGTTGATGTACCTGAATCACATACGAAAATGTACCCAGCTCCTTCAGGATTCTTTGAAAGGAAGTTCTTTTTAAATCAAGTTGTAACGCTGTCCTTGCCTGGCTGACTTTCGGATTTTCTAAGATTTGCTCAAAAACACGTTCATGGTTATTGTTGTTGTTAACTGCCCTGGGACGCCCCGAGTTTCCTTTTCGTTGGCACAATACACTACCTGTATTTCTAAACTTTTCAATAACCTTCAAAATTACAGCATTACTTGGAGAACGTTTATTTAACCTTTGTGTGAATTGATCAGACACGTATAGCAAACTTGCACCATTACGTCGGCCGATTCCGTATGAACGAAAATAATGCTCTACCAGAAACACTTTCTCTTCTGTACTTAACACCATTTTTAACAATTAGGCCCTACTAATTACTTGTTTGAGGTTTACTTGACAGGTCTATACTAGCTAACTTGAGTGTGACAGCGCACGCATAAAAACACCGCCAACTTAGTTTCAGTACTGTTTATTTCGGGCAATACTGTATTATACCATTAATTAGAATTTTCCATGCATTTAAATTATCATACCATCCATTAGAATTTGAATTAGTATCACCCCATTAAGAATCATCATATCGTATACTCGAAGTAAAATGTTATACCATCAATTCTAACTAGGATTAAGATTATTGTCATCAACACATTTGAAGCCGATAAACAGCAAAGGAAGTCTTCATATTTGTAGCACTTATTTGTCACTATCTATTTTATTAAACGTTACGCGTGACTTATAGATTCAGAGTGGCGCAGCTTTGCCCTGCTTAATTAGAACTCAACTCTCTTATCATTGTTCGCTGTTAATATAGGCTCATCCTACTTGTATGTGAGTTGGGTTTCCAACAAGTCTGTCGCTATCTTAACCAATAAGGTATTTGTATTTGATGCATCTTGAAGTGGTTTTCTGATGTAATATACTTGACTTTCCGGGTAATGGTTGTTTGCTACAGATGCCTCGTTATTCAAACCATACGTTGTTTTGTTTAGATATCGCGTTTTCCATATTATACACAAATACATGATATAACTTCAATTTTGATTTTCGTGTATGTTTATTTTATGCGTTTTTAAACTGCATTTTTTATCAAAAATCTTAATTGTTTCTACGCACTTACACAAAGCTTCGTTAAGCTTTATCTCTTATCTCCGTATTATATTATAACTAATTAGAACCCTTTTGAATGCGTGTTTAATTACATGTACTATCTTTACCTCTAAATACGCGTGCTTTTACTGAAAGATATTGTTACTTGCACAGCTTAAAGTTAATAAAGCTTTATATACCGAGTGTTAAATATTTGTTATTTACCTAATGTATGAATTACCTATTTCTATGCTAAATATGCGTCCTTTTGTTGTAAGACGTGTTTATTTGCGTCGCTTAAAACTAATTATGCTCTATATACAGGGTGTTAAATGCTTACGATTTACATAATATCCAAATTACTTAATTTTCTGTTAAATAAATGCAGTTTTCTGCTTCCTATTGTCATTTATGGCTACTTCACGACTCTTGTTATATAATACACCCTTAACTCGGGAGTGGTCGCTATATGGGAGAAGGTCTCTCATATTTATTGTATTGTTCATTGTTCTTACACTAAAGCAGGTAGATACTTGCCGCCCCTCTATATCCTCTACCAGACTGTTAACTAAAGCTATTCGGGTCCAGCAACCTGATCCAGCGTCCAGTATTTTTGTAGCAGTCCTTGTAATAAGAGCACGTATTCAAAGTGTGATTTTCTCTCGTCGCGCGACCATCTGTGATAGTGTTATTTGCCAGTTGCGTGAAACCGTTTTATAACGTGAACATTTCTAAAGTATTATTATTTTTAATTTATTTTATCATAGCGTATTACTCAAAACATTTGATTAGTTTTAGTGATTTAGATTAGTAGTTACCTCGGTAGTTCCCGCACTTAACTTTTTCCTAATTTGTGACATTTGACTAATTCTCTGAAAAGTTTGTGATATTTTTGTTATTTTTTTGTCTTGTTTTTGGTGATAAATATGAGTCGTGGAATCAGAATGGTACAGCTAGCTCTTCTAAAATTAGAGCAAGAGAAATATAAAGGTGAATTGCAATAATAACAAATTTATATTACAAAGATAATTTTTAGAGTCTCAACAGAGCGAACTAACTGCTTTGAACGAAAATGTTCGCGCTGATGATCCAGAGAGCAATGCACGGAGTGAGTTTAATTCCCATAATACAAACTCGGAACAATCAGACAGTTCTGATGTATCAGATGTTGTTCTTCCTTTTCAAAATGTGCCACTATTTCTCGGTAAAGATAGAGTAACCCAATGGTTAAAACACATGCCTGTTGTTTCTGTTCGTGCTAGAAAACGTAATATAGTACTACATCTTCCTAGTGTCAAAAAGATTGCGCGTAATGCAAAATCTCCATTAGAATGTTGGGAGCTTTTTTCCCACAGGCATGTATAGAAAAACTAGTAAGATACACAAACATTTACCTAAGAAAAATGAAAGAGAAATATGTTCGTGAAAGAGATTGTTTAGAAACATGTATCGAAGAAATGAGGGCACTAATAGGTTTGCTTTATTTGGCTGGAGTAAAAAAGAATTCTCACCTCAACGTGGAAGAAATGTGGAGTGATGATGGCACTGCTCCGCCATGTTTTCGTGCAACCATATCCTACAAAAGATTTTATTTGCTTTTGCGTGCATTGCGATTTGATAATATCGAAGATAGATCACAACGCAGAGTAACTGACAATTTGGCACCTATAAGAGAAGAGTTTGAAGAATTTGTAGAAAGGTGTAAAAACAATTACCAACCAGGGGAATATGTAACGGTCGATGAAATGCTGGAGGGATTTAGAGGGCGATGTAAGTTTCGACAGTACATAGCTAATAAGCCTGCAAAGTATGGCATAAAAATTTATGCTCTTGTTGATGCACGAACTTTCTACACTTCAAATTTGGAAATATATGCTGGAAAACAGCCAATTGGACCATACAGACTACATAACAGTGCTTTTAGTGTCGTAAAAAGAATCACAGCATCGATTTTAAATTCAGGCCGAAATGTTACAATGGACAATTATTTTTCATCAATACCCTTAGCGAAAGATCTACGAAATCATAAGACAACTATGGTAGGCACTTTACGTAAAAATAAAAACGAAATTCCACCGGCACTTGTTAACAGAAAAGACAGAGCACGTCGTAGTAGCATGTTTGCTTTTTCAAAAGACATTCTGCTTGTCTCTTATGTTCCAAGAAAAAGCAAGAATGTACTTATACTGTCTACTATGCACGATGATGACCAAATCGATATACAAACTGGAGACCAGAAAAAACCTGAAGTAATCAGCTTTTATAACCTAACGCAAGGTGCTGTAGACGTGGTAGATGAAATGAAAAGTTTGTATTCAGTTGCAAGGGTCAGTTGCAGATGGCCACTGACTGTATTCTTTTCAATGTTAAACGTGGGTGGCATTAACAGCTACATAATACATAAATTCAACAATGAAAATCATATCAAAGACCGCCGCATTTTTCTGAAGAACTTGGCATTTTCATTGATGCAACCACACCTTGTACAACGTACAGCAATTCCAAACCTACCATTGACACTTCGTACATCGATAGCCAAGTTAGCAAATGTGCAGACTGAAACTCCAGCTCAAGCTGAAGATATGAAGCCACATTATTGTTATCTTTGCCCTCGTCGTAAAGGTAGAAGAACAAAGAAAAATTGTAATTCATGCCAAAAGCCCATTTGCCCCGAACACACAATTTACAACTGCCTGAATTGTTCAGAAAATTGTGATTAATGCATATTTTTATTTTTTATCATTTATAACTGCATTTTTATGTATTATTGTATAATATAGTATATGTTTAGTTTTTATTTTACAATCGATATATAACCAAAAGCGTATTTTCTAGAAAAATCACCAAATCTAGATAGACTGAATACTTGTACATGACTTAATTCAAAGATATATGCGTTGTGAGACAAAGTCTCTCGCGCGACCAATAGAGTAAAAAATGTTCTAGCGACCACTCCCGGGTTAAACAACCCTTATCACAGCAATATATATATTTATATATATATATATATATATATATATATATATATATATATATATTTGTATTGCTCTACAGAATAAAAATATTAATGTGAGTTTTTTTAGTGCTTTGGATTATACGCAGCGTTTATGTATAAGCGAAAATCTGTCAAAAATATGATCGAGCAAACGAAACACTTTTTAAAAACAGACATAGGTCCAAATGACTTAAAAGCAAAATTGGATTATATTTTGATGCAGAATAGAACGTTTCAGTCTATGTTCTACATAACAATAGTTGTATCATTCACTACAACCTTTGTGTCTTGCCTGATTAAACAAGATATACTTCTTGGAGTCTGGCACTTAGAAGGTCATAAGATATTGTTTATCGTAGTATTTATTGCACAGGTGTTATCGATTATAATCACAACGCAGTCTCTGTTTGCTTACGACTGCATTTTTTTGACGTGCTGCATAGAGTTGCTAGTCCAACTTAGAATCTTACAATACGCGCTTGAACAACAAGATGTTTCTTCTAGTAAGCGATCACAATGGGGATGCAACGAGAAGTTAAAAAAATGCATTCGCTTTCATACGTTTCTCTTAAGGTAAATATTCAAAATTATAGTTCAAGCTCATGTATTTTTCGTTTTTAGATTTTTAAAACTAATGCAAGAGGTCTATTCCCCAGTAATGCTAATGAAATATCTTTTGCTAGCCCCTCTAGCATGTGTCAAGATGTATGCAGCTTTAGAAAGGTAGGATATTGTTCTTGAGCTTTATATTTTCTGCAACCTTTTTATGGTACTATTAAACAGAGCAAATGCAACAGTCCTAGCATTGCCGTAAAATGCAAATACTTTGCCCTGTTACTTGAGATTTTTAGAAAAATTTGAACACGGAAACGTACAAATTGTTATGATCGCGCGTTATTTAAGCATTTCTTTAATAGAAAAGCATTTATCAATTTTTACTGATTCAGGAGCTTCAGTAAGAATGTAGCTACAAAATTTTTATAGAAGCTTGGGAAATTTACATTTAATAAAGGGGCAGTTTTAATATAATGTTAAATCAGGACTAATGAATACACACAAAAAAAAGCACTCAGCACAATTTTATACACACCATTTACCTGTAAGACAAGCGGTCCCGTAAAAAAATGAAATCAGTAACAGAATTCTGTTCCAAATTACGATAACAAAAGAATAGGAAAGAAAGAAAAAGAACACAAATGCCGAGCGATACAGTCGGAGATTGAGGAGGAGGGTGGGAGGGCTAAAGAACGAAACGACAGTACACACAATTCAATTTGCTCTTTGTTGTACATATGTACCTGAAGGGATAATTAAATACAAAACCACATGTAAAATATAATTCTAATAAGTAACTCCTATAAATTTAGATAGCTAACAATCTTAAATTGCTGGTTTATAGAAAAACATCCGATACCTTCTTTGGCCCACAATATGACAAATTCAGATTGCGTCTGCTGAACTCGTTGATATATGAAAAACATGACGACAAGCGAAAAATAATTTCAAATTCTAAATACACCAATAAGCTTAAAACTAAACAAATAAATCTTACCAACTTACCAACTACATGTACGCTGACGAAAACGATGACAAGCCCGCACTATTAGCATCTACTAAACCTAGTACAAGAAAGAAATATGTATAATAGTGTATTTAGGCGCAATAAACCAATTAACTCAGTTCCAGTTAATATACAAACATTATCATATAAAACTACACTAAATCCTTATTCTAATAATGACGTAATGAAGCAGACGACGTGTTGCTCAGCTTAGCAAATCCACGTATCGTAAGCGCATGTATATTGTAACGCGCTACTACTACCGCGTTTCTTTAATAAAACAAGTAATAATAATGGTCTTTATTACTCACTGTTCACAAGTCTAATTAACAATATATGCCTTATTTATAGATGTTTTCAGTCCACTTAACAATGAAGCACTATTACACTAATGAATTTACAAGCACTAATATCTTCTTAAACTAACTTCTTTACCCTAGGTCCAATAACCACACTAACACAACTATTTGTTTATACACTTCTATTTATTTATGTATACTGCAAGCTGCATGCACATTAGACACAGCAAATCATTTATGTATATATTCTAAAACTCAACTACGTTTACTTTACAACGATATAATTTATATTAGACATTCAAGAATAGACTAACTCTTACATTCATAAGCGGCCTTATATATACCCTGCATTAAGATATGACTCATTATCTAGAACTTTGTAGAAGGATTCTCGAGTGCTGAAGAATACGCTGTGACCCCGGGCGTTTGTATGTTTGACGGGTTGCCTAATAGAGGATCGCAACACTGCCCCCTCTTTAAAACCGTTACGTCTCGTAACTGTAAATCCATCTTGACGCCAATTCGATGACTGGTGACGGTATCGGCAGCTATCTCCTCTGGTGCATCCACCGCGTCGTTGGAAGTAACAGTCAACACTCTTTTCATGGTCTTGGTAGGCAACCGGTTGATAACAACAAACAAGAACCTGGACGTTGGTTCCCTGAAAAACTACTTCTAGCATGTTTCGGACTATCCTCCAATCCAAGCGATCCAGTCCACAGCCCAGCTTGGGCACCGCTAGTCTCGTTACTCCATTTTCCATCATCTGCGCCTTAAGATTTAGCAAAGCCTCCCATAGATGTCCATAACTAGGTCTCTGCCATGAAGAATTTTTGGTGACCAGATAGTAAACATAACGATTTTTATCTTGAAGGACCAAAGATTTTCCTACAGTTGGCTGCTGTTGTACTAATTCATCCACACATCCAAACTTTTTCTTGAAAACAACAGCTATTCCCCTTGACATTGCCAAATCTTGAGCTACGCAATGTGCAAGGGAATACTCTTCTGGTGCTCTAAACAGATCTTGCTGTTTTCAACAACAACGCCAAATCTCGCTTTAGCGGAACCACCATACGCCGCCATAAAGCTCTCAAAATCTGCATTTGGCTCATGATTAATAACTTGCCGAACACCATTATCATTATTTGAGTCTTCCTGGTTGTTGCCAGTGTAGGGTGTTAAACGGTCAAAGTGTACCACTTTCGGTTTACCACGAGGGATCTTCTGATCCGGTACACTACATCATTAATCCTTTTAACACTTCGTACGGCCCTTCCCATTGTCTTTGTAGTTTTGGCGACAATCCACGTTTTCTTTGTGGATTGTACAACCACACTAAATCTCCAGGTTGATAACCACCTTCTTGTGCTCTCGTGTCATATTGTGATTTCATTCGATCGCTTGCTGCCTGTATATTCTTTCGGACGTTTTCGTGAATACTATTTGATCTTTCACGAAGCTTACTAACGTAATCTTCACCGGCGATCTCTTCTCCAGGTTTAAATCCAAACTGAAGATCACATGGTAGCCGCAATTCACGTCCTAGCATTACGCAAGCGGGCGAGTATCCTGTGCTGTCATGTACCGAAGATCGGTACGCCAGTAGGAACAAATGTAGATATTGGTCCCAGTCCCGTTGATGTTCAGAGACAACTTTGGCCAGGTACTTTCCTAACGTTCTGTTCATTCTTTCAACCATTCCATCCGATTGAGGATGAAGTGGCGTGGTTCTAGTTTTCCTGATTCCAAGATGCTTGCAGACGTTTTGAAACAACGCTGATTCGAAGTTCCGACCTTGATCGGAGTGTAATTCCAACGGAACTCCAAAGCGACAAAACAACTCCCTCACTAGTACATCTGCAACCGTCTCGGCTTCTTGGTTAGGTATAGCATATGCCTCCGGCCATTTGGTAAAATAATCCATTGCAACCAAGATGTATTTATTCCTTTCTCTGATTCAGGAAACGGGCCAGCTATATCAATGGCTACCCTTTCAAAAGGATTCCCCACGTTATACTGTCTCATTGGGGCTTTCCGTTTTGAGACCGGGCCATTTGCAGAGGCACACAATTCACATTTCCGGCACCACTCCTTCACATCTTCTTTGCAGTTCACACAATAGAATCTTTCTCTCACTCTTTCGAGAGTTTTTTTTCACGCCAAAGTGCCCTCCGGAAATACCATCGTGCAAGTGCTGCAACACTTCCGGCACTCTGCTTCTCGGCACTATCACTTGAAGTCTCTCAGTGCCATCTTCACATTCCAGGCGTCGTTTCAAGATTCTATTTTCCATCATCAAGGAGTCCCACTGTGACCAGTATGCCTTCAGGCTCCTACTTGAAATACTAATTTCTTCCCAATCTGGTCATTGTCCTCTACTTTTCCACTCAATAATACGTCCCAATTCGGCGTCATTCTCCTGGTCTTCTCGTATTCTTTCGAGTTGCCAAGTATCATCGGTTACCGTCATTCTATGGATGACACTTATTTTCTCTTCCATCTTGGAGCAATGATTGCAGTCCATCGGACAAGGTCTCCTTGATAGAGCGTCTGCATTCCGATGGCTAGTTCCTACACGATGTTCCGTATCAAAGTCATATTCCTGCAGCCGCTCTATCCACCTTGCCACTTGCCCTTCAGGATTTCGAAACTGCAGTAACCATTTCAGTGCGGCATGGTCTGTTCTCAACAGGAATTTACGGCCGTATAAGTACTTATAAAGTGCTCTACGGATTTGACGACGGCCAACAGCTCCCTTCTTGTCACACAATAGTTCCTTTCTGGCCGCGACAAGACCTTGCTGAAATACCCAATAACTTTTTCTTGTCCGTCCTGCACTTGAGAAAGAACGCCTCCTATAGCTGTGTTACTGGCATCGGTATCCAACACAAACTTTCCCTCCATCCGCGGATAACTCAAAATTGGTGCTGTAACTAGTAGCCGTTTCAGTTGTTCAAATGCTCTGTGGCAGTCGTCATTCCAATCATATTCTTGTCCATCTTCGGTTAATTTTGTTAACGGTTTGGCAATGTTCGCAAACCCAAGTATAAAACGTCGGTAATATGTGCACAATCCTAGAAAACTGCGTAGTTGGTGTATATCTGCTGGTGTAGGCCACTCTTGTACCGTTTTTATTTTGTCAGGGTCAGCTCTTATTCCGGTCTCTGAGACGACATGTCCTAGGTATTTCACCTCTTTTCCAAATAGGTGGCACTTCTTGGGGCTTAATGTAAGGTTTGCCCGCGTAATCTTTGGAATATCTCCTCTAGGTTCTTAAGATGTTCTTCAAAAACCGGCCTAACACTATCACGTCGTCCAGGTACACCAGACATGTCTTCCAGGACAGTCCACGCAGTACCGACTCCATCAATCGTTCAAAAGTAGCAGGAGCATTGCATAATCCAAATGGCATGACCTTGAACTGCCATAATCCAGTTCCAATTGTAAACGCAGTCTTTTCTTTATCGTTTGGCTCCAAGCCTACCTGCCAGTATCCGCTTTTCAAGTCCAAGGTCGAAAACCATTTAGATCCGGATAGAGTATCTAAGGTGTCATCAATTCTGGGCAAAGGATAGCTGTCTTTCTTTGTCACATTATTAAGCCGTCGGTAGTCTACACAAAACCTTGTCGACCCGTCCTTTTCTTGACAAGCACTACCGGGGATGCCCATGGACTATTCGAGGTTCAATCACTCCCTGTTCTCCCATATCGGTGATAATTTGCTCGGCTTCCTTACGTTTTGCCAAAGGAAGCCGCCTGGGTGTTGTCTTATCGGTTGCGCATCTCCAGTATTGATCTTGTGTTGCACAACATTCGTCCTTCCTTTCTCACTATCATCCAGTGCAAACACACCTCGATATCGTCCGACCAGTTCTTTTACCTTGCCCAGTTGGTCGCCATTTAATCCTTGACACGAGGGTATCAACATATCCAGCAATTTCTGTGAGCAACCGTTGGTTGGTTTATTTTCGTGTCGTCCACACAACGTTTAATATGACATACTGGAATGCAACTTCCCACAATCATGCCTTTCTTCAGGGTCACTGTATGGGGATTAATGTTCAGCACCCTTACTGGTACCATATTTCGAGACTTTACCAGCGTTCTTCCAATCAGAAGTCCCTCCTGACCCACTCCCGATTCAGTTGCTTCCATCATGCATACTTGTCCTTCCCGGAGCGTACCATCCGGGCATCCCATTACTATCATTTCTGCCTTCTCGGGTATTTTCATATCGCAAATCATTCGAACTTGCATCGTCTGGTTACTCCTACCTTGAAATGGAATCTCATCATCATCTATCCGAAGCACATTTTCTTTCATGTTTACATGAAACCCATATTCTCTCATGAGATCCATTCCCAAGATCACTTCTTCTGTAATTTCAGCTACCAACACTCGATGATTAATTAATTTGTCCCCAATTGTCAACATAACGGCAGTCTCTCCGTGAGTACAAATTTTCTCACCACTTGCCGTTCGAAGACACACCGATACAGGTAGCATTTTTCCACGACCAACCAAATCTGGTCTCACAATAGTTTTGTCGCTCCTGTATCCACGAGTAATCGGACACCCTACCATTAATTCTTCCATCGATATAAATGCTGTCCAGACTCCCCATCGACGATGCAGCACGGATGATATTCTCCGGGGCACTATGTTGTGCCGTCGACGTTCGCCCCCTTACGTCGACTTGCTTTAGTTTTCCTGCTGCTCAACCGGTTGTTTTTTGGTTGAGTGCAGCGTCTCTATATGACCAACTTCGCCGCAGTTCCAGCATCGCAGACCCCATCTCCGAGGTCGTTGTCTTTCAAGCTTTTCCATACGGTTGATTATTTCATCTATGCTGTTCTGCGCTTGATCAGGTTCCTCTAAGGCAGACCGAACTTTGTGACTCATTCTGTGTGATGTCTGCTTAGCTGCTTCAAATTCAAGCGCATGAGCCAGTGCGTCATCTAACATCTTTGGCCGTGCTAATTTTAGCGCTTGCTGTATTTCGCCATCTTTAACGCCATCCACAAATGTTTGTACAGCCAGTTGTTCGAGGAAACTATCTGGTGCCGTTGGATATGCCAATCTAACTAATCTGGCGATGTCAGCTTCGAATTCTTGCAGGCTTTCACTTGTCTTTTGCGAGCGGTTCTTAACTTGTGCGTGGTAAACCTGTTGAAGGTGAGCGTCTCCATATCTCATCTCAAGCTTCGATGTTAAGAGGCCGTAATCATTCTGCTGGTGATCGGGAATTGTTTGTAAGATGTTAAGAGCTTCCCCCCGTAGGGCCACTATTAGAGAGATAGCCTTCTCTTTGTTGCACCAACCGTTGGCTATTGCAGCAGCTTCAAATTGTTTCAAATATGTGGGCCAAGGTGTTTTACCATCGAATGTAGGTGGTTTTACTTTAAATTTAGACGGAATTGACTCGCTTCTTTCCGTGGTTCTTATTTCTGGAATGTTCTGATTAACAACTTGGCTTGGCAATTCAAGTGGCCGCGTTGTTAGTGAAATTACTTGTTCTTGCAGCCTCATCACATCTTCTTCCATTTTTATCAATTTACTGTCAAACTTTTGCTCAACTGTTTTACCTGTTCAGTGAAATCTTCTTTCAATGCAATGGAACTTTCCATTAATCTTCGTTCTAACGTGGCTGTATTTTCACTTAACTTTTCCTCTATTTTCTCAGCATTTTCACTAAGTGTCATTTCCATGCCGTATTTAAATTCTTTAAGGGTCGATTCCAGTTCAACTGACTTCACTAAGTTTTCGTTTAGTGTCACTTCCAGTTTAGCCGACCTCTCCTCCATACCGGATTTAAAATCCTTGAGGAAATTCATTAAAGTGTCTGCCTCCATTTTACTTTGATTTCTTGTCACTGACATATACAAACTACATAAATGTCTTTAGACTTGTGTTTTAAATTAATCACTATATACCCCACAAATGCCTGACACCAGTGTAACGCGCTACTACTACCGCGTTTCTTTAATTTAAAACAAGTAATAATAATGGTCTTTATTACTCACTGTTCACAAGTCTAATTAACAATATATGCCTTATTTATAGATGTTTTCAGTCCACTTAACAATGAAGCACTATTACACTAATGAATTTACAAGCACTAATATCTTCTTAAACTAACTTCTTTACCCTAGGTCCAATAACCACACTAACACAACTATTTGTTTATACACTTCTATTTATTTATGTATACTGCAAGCTGCATGCACATTAGACACAGCATATCATTTATGTATATATTCTAAAAACTCAACTACGTTTACTTTACAACGATATAATTTATATTAGACATTCAAGAATAGACTAACTCTTACATTCATAAGCGGCCTTATATATACCCTGCATTAAGATATGACTCATTATCTAGAACTTTGTAGAAGGATTCTCGAATGCTGAAGAATACGCTGTGCCCCGGGCGTTTGTATGTTTGACGGGTTGCCTAATAGTGGATCGCAACAATATGTTGAAATTTAATGATGTTCATTTACGTAGGTTTTTGCGTGTCTTAGGTAATGACAAGGACCTTATCTAATCATAATTTCATCTGCATACAACGGCAGTCAAACAAAATGTGGTAACATCTGTTATATATTTAAGTATCCTTAATCTAGGCATTAGACATAAGCACATGGGTGGTGGTAGAGACACTACAAGTCATAAAGAAGCATCGAGTAGCATGATGAATGGAACATTAATCTAATATCGGATATAATAAATACCTTGTCAATTACTCTTGTGCTTTAATTATAATTAATGACAAAGGTATAAAACAACGTCAATGTGAAATTTTCATAGTACGACCAAGTAAGCATTAGTTTAAAAGTACCTTACAATGTCGAAATGAAATAAACGACTCAGAGTATGTGTTAAAATCGAAAAAATATTGGTTTCAAATCGGGCTGTCCAGTAAAAAGAAGAACACCTTTTTTATCACAAAGATTTTGTAACTGCCTGATTAGGTAGGTTTTATTATTTACCACATTAGAAACAACGCCAACTAATGCTGAAACACATAGTAAACTCATTCATTAATGTATTTATAAAATTGTTTTCTAAAGAATAATCACGGAAATTCCATATAGAAAAGAAATATGTATGAGCATATTTCTATCTTTTAATGGTAACACATCCGCTCTACCTAATTGCAATTAAACTAGCAACATTCACAAAATCCTTATTAAATATATGCCTAGACAAAAAAAAACAAGAAAATGTAATTATAAACGTGTGCACTCCTAAAATAAATGAAGGATAAGCAACGTTGGTTGCCTAGCTGAGGTAACTTGCAATAAGAAACGGTATCGAACTCGTATATTCAAATGAATACAAATTAAATTAGTTTTTAAGATAAGAAACCAGTAAACTTGCATTTATGTAATGGAACTTAGCAAACCACGATACCGATAGGAATTTTACACTCGAGATATTCAAGGTTCTAGGTTATTGAGCCAAAGCCCTTAGACAGGAGGTCGATCGCAAATTGCTTTGAAATTTACTGGATAAATTGGCCAGGAAGTTTAAACACGCTTATTTTGCGTGGATTTAAACGGTGTCAGTGCAAAGTTAAACTTCACTCATCAACTATATGCTGGATAAATCACTGAAATGAGGTGGTCTAACGTTCCGAGGTAATAATCCGTCCATCAGTACAGTAACCTGAAGTCCTTTAAATTACAAAATTGTGAATACTGTTCGAAACGTTCTCCCTTTTCTAGTATTTTGGTTGACACTTTAAAAATATACACATACGAATTTGTAAGTATAAGTGAAAATTGGTTTGTAGAACGATGAAGTTAGTTATTTATATTTAAGTGTAAGATGATTAGAAAAAATGTTCAAAACTGTTAAAATGCTAAGATGGACGTGCGTATTAAGTGAAACGCAAGTTTTAGGTGTTAGTACATTTCGATGTGTAATTTTCATATTTTTAATGGATTTTGGAATGGCGGAAATACAAGTGGGATTGTGCTACGTATTTGTAAGTCCGTTGTTAAGAGAATTTCCGAGGAATTGTTATTTACAAGATATCGTATAAAGCAATTTATGAATTTAATACAATGGAATAGTAGTGTTACTTTCATATTGATGTTTTCTTAGAAGCTCTGTTGATAATACCTGGCCAGTGGAAGGTGGGTTTTGTTTTCTTTTAAGCTTAATTCACGTGCACTAATATGTTTTAAAGTTAAATGTTAATAAAGTCTAAATTTGGGTAGAATTAAATTTGCAGCTAAATAGATAAATTGATCATTATAAGAGAATAACCAATTACCCCAATCTTGAAGTCATATTTGGGAGAGACCGTAATTATGAAAATTTTGGTAATTAGACTGAAAGTTAAAAAGTGTTAAGATAGGCGAACATCAGGCAACAACTGAAGGAATGAGATTAGGAACATCAAAAGTAAAGAGGCCTACCTGGAATAACCGTCTTCGGGATAGCGAAAGCATCAACGATATTGGCGTGTGCAGACAGTTTCGCGCATTTTAATTTTAAACAATTAGTAAAATCTTTCAAGACAATTGAATGTTGTAAAGTAGTTTAATGTTTCGGTCAATTTACATTGTAGATTTTATTTTTTTTGAATTTTTATGCACCTACGCTCATAACACTGAAAGTTAGCCGGTGCACTTATAAAACTGTTGCTGGGTTCGAATCTCTTCTGGGCAATTCAAAATTCATAACGTTACATCATTTTCACCCGCAACAAGAATGATGAGAGAGACGGATAAAGTTTCTAATTAGGAGAATACTATAAATACTAAATAAAACTGTCCGCTTTAAAGTTAAGAACAATTGTACCTTGATCGTACTTACGAAACTGGAACTGTGACGCCAACAAGGTCAACTTATGCCAATTTGTCGTTAAGTTGGGAGTACTATGCACGAGAAGCTGGATCGTGAGAACAAACTTCAACCTTACATGTGATTTTCCAATGCTCCACGGGAAGGTACTACATTGGCCAAGAACGAGTTTTTTTTACCTGAAAAATTTTGATTTTTGCCGAACCCTTGATATTCCAAGTATGGTAGGGATCGTTAACGTGCGTTACAACACTCACACACGGGACAATGGCGTATTTTTAGGAAAAATGCTCGTTTAACATTTCTCAAGCGGAGAGTGTTAGAATTCGAACCCGGGACTTTGGGCGTGGGAGTCACGCGCATACCAACTATGCCACGGAGCCGCCTAAAACAAACTTGAACCGTGGCTCAGCTCATTGCAGTCTCAACGGGAGTGTATCGGGGGGGATAAATGCTGACAACTGTCTTAACTTGGGGAAAATAATTTGGGCATCACCCTTATCTGAATTCGATTCTGCCTAATAGGGCGCGAATTTCTTGTCTTTACCGGAGATCTACAAAATAAGGGAAAACTCGACTTTCTCAGACACCAATAAGTAATAATTAAAATATACCTAAGACTACAAAAAAAGAACAAACTAAACTTATATGTATTACTTATGGTTGTCGGTAATAACATACAAGCACCTGAAAATATGTTAACATATACTGAATGCCGAAATAAATCAAGTCGTAATTTTTCCTGTAGCACTAAATTGAAATAAGTCAATAATATTTAAAAAAAATTGATTCTCCGTTTACACTACTGTAGAACTCATACCTAACATTTTACTCTCTTCATCAATTTCACTGTAACCACGTACATTAACACAATGTCCTTACTATTTTGGAACCACCTCTATTTACTTTTCAAAAATACGGTTTCTATTTTATAAATTAAAAGAATTGTTGCAAGCAAAGTATTTACATTTTACAATAGAAATAATAATTAACGTATGCCCTAAGGATCTACCTATCTTTCTGATAATCACATACTGCTAACAAATTTGAACTAAAATGTAAATTTTTCTGCAATATCGTAGGAGAAGCATATCTCCGTATATCGAATAGTACACAAATAACGTTTATGTCAACAAATATTACTTACAGTACAGATATTTTAATCAACCCAGGATTTCAGTCCACTGTTTCTTTTAAGATTCTAGAGGTGTGTGGACAGCTACATACGTAAATGTCGTCTAATACCCACTTGCACCGTATAGGGTTTAAGCGTTACTTAGTTTAAGAACGTCTTAAAACTAAGTCTGTTTTAATTTACCTATTGTTTGTACCGATGTGTTTAAGAACGCTTTTAACTGAAGCACCAAGTGAAGTGGCAACGTTGTCAAAAGGTGTCAAATCATATCTAAAATACAAGTTGTGTTGATTTGATAGTTTAGTAAT
The DNA here is from genome assembly GCA_036346225.1 of Platerodrilus igneus. NCBI lineage: Eukaryota > Metazoa > Arthropoda > Insecta > Coleoptera > Lycidae > Platerodrilus > Platerodrilus igneus. The sequence continues at coordinate 125,132 of JARFIW010001745.1, read as the reverse complement.
TGACAGAATTGACAACATAAATTGGTGTTAAACATTTTTTACCGTCTATTTGGATGTCATAATATTAGCCAAACGAGTCTGAATGTATTCTGGATTAGCTAGTTAAGTCATATTAGTGTTGGAGTAATTGCTTCAGGATAAGTTCGTGTTACATATCCCAACAGTATTGTACAAAGTAAATACTTTAGGACCAGTTTAGAAATAAAAAAGGGCTTCTAAATTCAGTTCTAGTGAGCGTCTTGTAAATATAATTTACAAATATAAGGATATAATAGAAAATAAAAAACTGATGCTGAAATCAGTAATTACTTTTTGGCTAATATATTACTGAGTGTGGCTTTTAATTAGGATGACATCGAGCCAAACTGTGTTGTCAAAAAGAATTATTAATACTCGCGGACTAGTCTCGAGGTCTATCCCTGCGGAGGCATGAGATGAGGGGAGAGGGTCTTTTTCTATCATTGAACCTGTTTATGTACAACTTAGGGCGCCACTACGTCAATTACATAAACAAAAATAATCTTCTTAAGGAAAGACGCAGATAAAAATTAAGGGAGTTTACTTATGCCTGAAGATAGATATTCAAAAACATAAGTCCATTTCTTTTACACTTAATTATTGCAACCGGAATTGCATAAATCACTGTTTTTTTTGTTAGATTTCCAGAAATAAAACTATTACAATAGTTTGCAGATATGTAGTAAAATTATTTGCTGTTCTTTTATATACAAAAAAATAAAGACAAAATCATAAATATAATAGCATGAAGTGGAATGATCTTACTAATGTTAAATCGACAAATTAGCAGTTGTTAATGGGTGAGGTCCATCATTAAAAAATATCTCATTACATTAAGCAAATGCTTTAAGCAAAGATCTTTGTTTTCGGTTCACAAGGTTTGTTATAGATCAAACTTTAATCTTTATAACATCTGAGTAGTTTTTCAATAAAAGTCAAGGGTTGTCTTATCATACAACTTGTTTGCAGAACATACGTGTGACTTGTTTAAGTAAACATGTAACTCCAGATGCTTATTTTGCAGATGTTAAACTAAATTGTGCCCTAAACGACTATTTAAAATTAACGAATAATAACAAAAAATCTAGCCAGATCATATGACATATACTAAATAAAGTGTAATTTATTTTAACAGGAAAGCTTTCGAATTCAATATTCAAAAATATACTAAAACTATTTTAAATCGTTAGGCAAATTATCTTATATGTACTAAATGAAGCATAATTTATTTTAATAAGAAAGCTTTTAAATCTTTAATATTTGACAATATGCTAAAAAATTTTAAATCGTTTAACAAGATAGCTTTTATATATTTAATAATCGGAATTGTATTGAAATTTTAAATCGTTTAGATAATTATTTGTCTTCCAATTCGACAACGTTTCACAATGAATTTGCTTCTCGCTTGGATTGATGTTTGTTACAAAGAAAGCGTACTCACCGTAGGAAAGGTGCTTACAAAAATTTAGAACACCTGCGGAATTGCAGCCACGTGCAAATGCCGCCACATTATAAACGGACGGGTGCCATCTTCAAAGCTTGACCCACATCCATGAACTACAAAACTTGTAACAATTTTATTTTCTGACAATATTTTTACAGATATCTAATTTATTTAATTTATTAATAACCAACTTAAGTATAATAATGCTACACAATCTACGAAATAAATATTACATATTGTCGAAAACAATATTAGCTTTCGATTTGAAAGTGCAAAATTTTAAATTATGCGGTGACAAAAGATGCCTTTCGTTAGTGTCATCATAAGAGTTCCCTTTGTTAGATGATTGTAATATTAAGCTTGTTGTCAGGCGGCAACGCACGTCATCTTATCACTTCCAACTCAGCTGTCGTTAGAAGAGGTCAATTGTTCCTTGAACGCAAGGATCATGACGTTGATTCAGTCCACGAGTTGGAAGCACAGAAAAATTAAAAATTGTTTTCTTGAAATGGTATCGTCTCGGCGACGCGCATTTTTATGTCCACATTTGCTGGAATTAGCTCGCAATTGACGAGACGTTAATTTGTTTGAATGGCCTTTGGTTAACAGTAAGTATTACTGAATTTATAGCCTTACTAAATCAATATTTTTAGTGCAATTTAGGATAAGTTGTACATCTTAGTTTTGAAATTTAAGAAATATAACTAATTTATTTGGAAGAGAAATGAAAATTTATTAGTATCAATGTGAAGTTTAACCTTGTATGAAAGTCGAATTGGCGTGCTTCAATTATTTAATGTGGACGCCGTGATGTTATGTTGAAGATTCAGTATGCAGCTAATTTGGTTGTATGGAATTGGAAATTCCTGTATTCTTAGTTGCTGAAGCAAGCGAATTATAAATCATCAATTATAATTCCGGGTATGGTCCATATACCTAGCGGGTCTTTTTCCATCGGATTAACATCTGATATGTAGATTGCTTTCCTATACGTCAGCTGTAGCATTGGGTATAGCAGACAAATAACTTTTTGTTTGATCACGTGGTAAAGTTCAAGTTCATTAGGTGAATGACAGACTAGTTATTTTTCAAATTATGCAACAGGAACCTATAAAGTTTCACATTAAATCTTTTTATTAATACAATTAATATACGGTAGATGTCATTATGAAGATAGGAAAAGTTAAATTCTATATTTAAAGAAAATTAATTTGATTATTTGAAACATAATTTATTCAAATCTTAGAGAATTAAATTTTTACATTTTACATTTCACTAATTGCTAAGTGGAATATTTAATCATAGAATGTGAGGTTAAGTAGTACTACTGAAACCAATCGAAGTTGTAATTTAAAGTTAAACATTCAGAAAAGAAATTCATACTCATTCATTTGAGAATATATTTTTGCTAGACATTGCTAATATAAAATTATCATGTTTTATCTGTGAGAAATACTGATACTATCAAGCACCTATGTACATATCTTTCAATAATTTGATTTAATCAATCTTATTTAAAGAAGATGTCTTGTAAATAACTTACTATATACTGAAGGAATAGATTTTTATTTGGTCAAGACTATGATTATCAATTGGAATGAATGAGGGTTGATTCGAAATAATTATTAAATTTTGGATATAAATGCACAAACAGTGCTATCTTTGTTTTAATCTGTTCACAGGTGTAGCGTGCATCTATAAAAGTCAATATCGAGCCATAAGGTAAGAAAACTTTAGGGATTGTGTTTTAGTAATATCTTGTATAGCGGTAATTGAGTAAAGGTTTCCGCATTCGCCTTATACAAGGGACTTAAGTAAGGTCTTCTTCGTATACAAAAATTCGGTGGCGCCATATTCTTTACATTATTGGTCGCAGTTCAACCCCGACCCACAGCTCATGTTCTACCCAGAGCAAATAGCTCGACTAGCCGCTTAGCCTTTTGAGGTTTCCTCATCTACGAGCCATTTTCTACCGAAACTTGCCGTGGGCTCTTTACACTTACTGGAAATCCTCGTCAAACATCCTTGTGCCTTACAGCTGGTCACATAGGAGTAAAAACCTGATAAAAAAAATCCCTTAATATAACCGAAAGGCTATAAACTATACAAATCAATTCCTGAAATCCATTATAAATTTTTAAAGGTGAAACTGCTTGCGTTCTATAAATCTTGCGTCCACTTTGCTGCTTGGTTTCAACAATAATCTTTTCTCATCACGGACCAAGCAACATACCTTTCCCAAGAATGGAATTTTTATTCCATACAACATGGTAAGGAAATTTTCCTACCACGTTTTTTAAACTATTGCGTCTTATCTGACTACATTGGTATAAGAATGAATGTAGGTACATCAGGCAAGCGCCTTGAGCTTCACGTGCATGGCTGTACGGATCGATAATCACGTCGACTAACATTATTACGCCTTGATCGTGGCATTCCACATATCATATAGCAACTTTAAAATTGCCTATATGTAAAACGTTACAATGCTATTCACAATGAATTTAAATCCAAAATATGGTCCAGGATTGCTTTAGATTTTAATGCTTCTGGTGGAGTTGGGCGGGAAGAAGAACAATTAAGAAAACTGTACAATAACTTAAAAATGACTATACAGAGGGATGCTGCCAAAAGAAAAAACAATCTTTATTGGCTGGGAGGTATGGCTATGTAGTCTTAAATTTTTTAATTATTACATATTTACGGTGGAGGTAAACTGCCAACCAAGAAGCCTTATAATAGATATTTAGTATTGCGATCAATAGTTAACGAAAAAGTTATAGATGATATGAATAATGAATTTGATGGAGACTGTGCAGACTTGATTATGATAACACAACGGAAAGCATGAGTTAATAAAGGCAAGACTGTAGGTAAATAGTTTCTACTTATACGCTTCAGATAGGCCTAGGTAACGCAAACCACACACTAATAAATGATATGTCAGATCGATTTGAGTTTGAGTATTTATATTCTGGTATAGCGACATATTTTGCAATTAGCTTTTAAATGAAAATATACATTATAGAATTCCTACAACAGGTCAGATGCTACATTTAGTTGTTCATATTTCACACAAAAAGCTCCACATACAAAACAACAAGATTTTTCAAAGCTCCATCAAGTAAATTATTTGTATGTTCCAAAGTTACCCTTTAAAATTTTGTTTATTATAGGGCTCTAGTCGTAGAAGACCGACAACAATTGTTAAAGCTTTGACATCTGCAGAGGTTTCTGAAAGATACTTGCAACTACTTGTTAAAAGGCAATCCATTGCAGACACCACACAACTGTACACGACACCCACACCACACACCTATTCACCCAAACACCCACAGACGCACGCACACACGCACACACACCACACACTGTAATCAAAATACCCTCCTGTATGTAAGATAACAAATTGCACCTTCATATAACATAAATGCCCACCTTACCTGATATCACAACGTCGAGAATTTCCTGTTAAAGAAAGAAGCCCAAGTTAAAGTTGGATGGAAAATGGCTTGAGGAAAAGGAAAACTCATTAAAGATAAACAGATAGTAAAGTGTTAGCTCTGGTTGGATCATGAGCTTGGGTCATGGGTTGACAAACGACCGAAAATATAGATAAAGAGCGCCACCGTATTTTTCAATACAATGGCATATGAAAACACGTGTAATTGTATTAGGGGAATGCGGAAACCTGAAGTCTATACCGCTTATGCACTCACAAATCCTAAATATCGACCTTGCAAAATACTTACCAAAATACCATTTTTCAGATGTATTACAGATGTCTTGGTCTATCATGTAAACAAGCAAATGCACAACAAAGACACCGTTTGTGTCCTTAAAAATATTCACCAATAAATATCATATTTGCTTTTAAGCTCCAAAATTAATATGTACTTGTTGACATTAGACAGAATTAATTATTTGTTTAATAAGAACCAAGAAATTTTCTCCTTTAAATTTTTAATAATGAAAGAATCAAGCAAAAGAATGAAATTCTATTCACTTAAATTTGTTAATCTTGTTTCAATGGAAATATTCACAATCATAATAAAAAAAAATTTATGTGAAAGGAAACTAATAGTGCTCTTTATTCAATCATAAACTTCATTAGACTTTTAGTATCTCAACCTGTCATAAGTCTAAGATATTCGTTATCTTTATAATTTTAAACTTTGAAATTAAAAACAGTTTTGAGTAGTATTACGATAGACTTTACAATTAAGAATCAACAATATTTCTTTTAAGTGTTACTAAGTTGTACCATTCTGACAAAGAATAAACTTTAACATTTTGTCCTTCAAGAATGTATCATGCTTTAAGGTTAAAGTACATGACCTCAATAATAAGCAAAAATACTTTTAATATAATTTAAAAATATTGTGTGGGAATAGTACCTAGAAACTGTAGATTTTTGACAGGAAGTTTTAATAACAATTATTTCCTTAAAAAAATTCAAGGCAACAATACAGCTATCTTTAAAAAAATTTTTTTGAAGTTACAAAAACAAAAATGGGAGATTTTTACAAAACTCACTTCAAGATAACAAAATTATAATAAAATATCAACCTTTCATCTAACTTGAGATTTCTAAGTAAATCCAATATACGTTAAGGTTAAAATCACTCACGTGCATGAAGTACAGTTGAACCAAAAAAAAAAACCTGAATGTTCTTATTAGAGCAAGGCAGCACCATATGTCGACCAATCTACACACATCTGCGATGCACACAAAAAGATCATATTATAACGTTGAACTTATGTTGAAACCCACAAAAACCTTTTTAATAAAATATTATCAAATTAAATAAAATGTTCACTTGATGTGTCCAACAATTTTCATTGCTCCAAAATTTATCCAAGGTTTTACCTCTCTAGTATTGCATGTATTAATGATGATTTCTAAAATTTCATCGTATCGGTAGGAATCAAACTGAGCTTTACAAACAGTGGAATACAAATCAGTCAACACTAAAAGCCATCAGGAACCAGACTATGACACGATGATTTTAATCGCTTAAAAACCTTTTTTTTTCAAACACGGCACCAAGCATCCTCGCTAAGGCCCATCTTGACTCTAAACCAGTCGAGTTGTCTTCTTATTCAACCCCCAATCAAAAAGGGTTCGCTAAATGACATAAATAACTAGCACAACAGCTTGGTTATCTGAAGGGAATGAGCCCATTATACATTTCATACATAACAAGCTATCAGTTGTTACCAGACAATTACAAATTGTTTTTATTTTATTAAAGCATAATGTTAAATGTATGGAGAATATGTAACTAAATTACAAAGAAGTATGTTACAACGCACCACACACCGACGCACCAACCCACGCACACTCGCGTACACACTTGCACACACATACATATCTGTAGCTTATTGATTAAAGTTCCTAAATAATTTAGCTAAACATAAAAAATAAATTCTGTTCTGTAGTACTTATTGCAAAACGTTTGATTTAAGCGAAGGTCTACAAATGCATCTAATAGTACCATTAAATATACGTTTTCACTTATTTATCTATGTATTTAAACTGTAGGTTTATTTATTTGTTTATTTATTTAGAGACTGTATGTTTAATTTCAGTATAATCATTTTTGCTAATATAGGTCATGATTTTTTCAGTAGGAGAACTACTGAAAGATTTCAACATGGAGAAAGTTGTATAACTACATTATTAACGTTCGCATTTTACAGTATTCCCTCAGACTACGTTCTCGATGAAGTAAATAATTCAATACGCAAATTAAGAGTACTGTTATTCTAATTTTTAGGTAACCGCCGTGGGATATGCAATATATAGTTCAAAATGGTATTGCAAATATTTTCCAAATGTACAAAATTCAATACGACTTATACTTCAAATGTCAAATAGAGAACTCGTATTTAAAGCAGGAGGATTATTTGAAGTTAACTTACCAGCTCTTATTTCGGTAAGTTATTTCTTTCCGTATATTTATTTTATTTACTATTGGAAACTTCCCATTTTACGGAAGAACGAATTTCAAAACAAAAATACTTATGTAGCTTCATTTAAGGATAGGCGTTGTCATTGACGTCTGGTTTTCTAAGAAACTCTTTTAAAATAAAGGCAATAAATTCAGTAAAGCAAAAAAACAGCCAAGGTTAACAACTACAAGGGGGTACTTAAAGAACATGCTTAAATGTATACAATAGGAAAACACACACATAGTTCTATAGCTTCTAAAGCGATTCAGAATATATCGTTGTTGAGCATAATCGGGAGGTTGCAACTAAAACTAGTTTATTTCGAGATCCAGTAATATGAAATAAATTAATTGAGCAATCAAATCGTTGAAATAAATGTGCTTGTATTTATATAAATTAACAGTAAGTTATATGTAATCAATTAGTGTAAGTATGTAGAAACGAATTTACAAAATCCTGCTAGATGAACATCTACGTTTTCTAAAAACTTAATTAGTATGCAACATGTTCTAACAATTTACAAAAAAATTAAATTTGTTTCTTTTTGTTCTAGATACTGAAGTTGTGTTGGTCCGCATGCACGTTGATGAGAAAAATAAGACACAGACGATAAATTGTTCAAATCACTGAAATTACTATAATGTTCTCAAATTTATTGTGACGTAGTTACTAAGAGCTATTGTACTATCATTGTAGCCCTACACGATATTAGAAAATTCAATTTACGTACATCTGCTTTATTTTAAAACCTGTGACTTTTTAATAACATTTTTATAATAGGATTCTCTTTTAACGACTAAATTTTGAATACTGTGACAACCTCTTTTACTAGGTAGTTTCGAAAACGTTTCAAAGCAGAGGTTTATCAGAAGGTGCCAAAAAGGTGTTGGGGAAAATTTTCAGTAAAAGAATTTAAAAAAATTCCAGAAGTTATGGCTAGCTGGGATCAAATCCGCGTTGGCATAAACTGTGGGGATGTTAAATCTAAGGTTTAGAAAAACAAGCATAGGGGCCACCTAACCAGAAAAGAAATAAAAAGAGTAGGATTAGGGTCTCTTTCAAAGTGATCACTATTTCTAGCTAAAGAAGCTTTGCTGGCAAACAACAAATAAGTAGAGATATCATATTGATTCGCTAGTCTCAATCGGTACACATTCGATTAAAAACCTTAGATCGTGCCAAGTGGCGACAATCTACAGATAAATTCCGCACCAAAAGTATACGGTCACCAATTGCGATACCATGTCTTAAACCCAAGAAAAACACAAGTAATTAAAAAAAAGCACGAATAAACTAAATAAACCCGTAGAGGTCTGCATCTTTTAATACAAATTTATCATATAGTTAAATATGTTCTGTACTTGTCCACTAAACCCAGCAGATACGTCTGACTACCTAGGCCAAAATGTTGATGCCTAAATTCATCTTTAACGGACGGTTCAAAAGATAGAAGAAAAATATGAAGCTATTGTTTGTTACACTTTTTTATTTTAATGTAACTACTCTACCATATAGGCGGCAGAGACCCCATAAATTGAGAGGGGTTCCTGTCTAAAATTCAAGTCCAGGGAAAATGTATGAAAAATGACTTTGAGTACAATAGGATCCTCTTAAGAGATCTTCCAGCGAGCTAAGTTTCTTTAACTTAGGGCAGAGCTATAAGCCAGAGTCGTAGGATGGTATACGATAAAAAAAGAATTTTTAATGTACGCCACCGTATCTTAATAATAACTATAAGTGTCTAGCAATCTGAAGAAAAGATACAGAAATCTTCGAAATAAAATTTTGAACAACCAACTCGTATAACAAAATTACTTACTTACCGCTAACACTGCGAACTCAGCTTGGGATGATGACCACGTACTATCTAAAAATTTAATCGCCTCAAAAGAAATTTTGTAGAACTAGAGCTTATAGCCTTTTTATTTATATTAAGGGATTTTTCCTATTAGGTTTTTTTTCTATGAGACCAGCTGAAAGGCACAAGAAAGTTTTACGAGGATTTCCAGTAAGTGTATAGAGCCCACGGCAAGTTTCGGTGGAAAATGGCTCGTAGATGAGGAAACCTCAAAAGGCTAAGCGGCTAGTCGAACCAAAAATGTAAAGAATATGGCGCCACCGAATTTTTCTATACGAAGAAGACCTTACAAGTCCCTTGTACAAGGCGAATGCGGAAACCTTTATTCAATTACCGCTATACAATTTATTACTGCAACACAATCCCTAAAGTTTCTTACCTTATGGCTCGACTTTGACCTTTATAGATGCACTGCTACACCTGTGAACAGATTAAACAAAGATAGCACTGTTTGTGCATTTATACCCAAAATTTAAAAATTAATTCGAATCAACCTTCATTCATTCCAATTAAAAAGAATAGTCTTGACCAAAATAAAAATCTATTCCTTCATTAGTTAGCATGTTATTTACAAGACATCTTTTTTCTTTAATGTAAGTTTGATTAATTTAAATTCTTGAAAAATATGTACATAAGTACTTGATATTATAAGTACTTCTCACCGTTAAAACATGGTAATTTCTATTAGAAATGTTTAGCAAAATTTATTTATAAATGAGTGAGCATGTGTTTACTTTCTGAATAATTAACTATATGTAACAATTTCGGTTGGTTTGGTAGTACTACTTAACCTCATAAAAAATATTCCACTCAGCAATTAGTGAAATATGAAATGTAAAAATATAATTTCTTAGATTTGAGTAAATCGTGTTTCAAATAATTAAATCAATTTTCATAAAATAAAGAATTTAACTTTTCTTATCTCATAATGACATCTACCGTATATTATATGTATTAATAAAAAGATTTAAAGTGAAAATTTACAGTTTCCTGTTGCTTAATTTAATAAAAAGATTTAAAGTAAAAATTTACAAATTCCTGTTGCTTAATTTGAAAATAAATAATCTGTCATTCACCTAACTTGAAGTTCAGATCACGTGATCAAACAAAAAAATGTTTGTCTGCTATATCCATGCGACAGCTGACATATATGAAAGTAAATTTACATACCAGATGTTCATCCGATGGAAAAATACCTGCTAGGCAACTTGCCTCAGCACTTAAATACAGGAATGTCCAATTCCATACAACCAAATTTTCTGAATACTGAAATATCAAACCATATCACAGCGTCCATATTAAATAATTGATGCACGCCAAATCAACATTCGTACAAAGGTTAAACTTTACTAAATACCGATAAGTTTCATTTCTTGTCCAAATAAATTTGTTATACTTCTTAAATTTTCCTAAATTTTCCTACGTCGCATGTTAACTATAATTGCATGCTAACTAAAAATTTCATGTTAACCAAAAGCTCATTTCTGAAAGTTACTTTCTAAAAGTTAATTTCTACAAGTTGCATTTCTCAAAGTTGCATGTTAACCAAAGGCCCTTCAAACAAAATATCGTCTCATCATCTGCGAGCTATTTTCCAGCAAGTGTGGACAACAAAAGTGCGCGTCGCCGAGACGATATCGTATCAAGAAGACAATTTAAACTTCGTGTGCTTCCAACACGTGGATTCAATAAACGTCATCGTCCTTGCGTTCAAGGATCAATTGACCTCTTCTGACGACAGCTGAGTTGGAAGTGATAATATCACGCGGGTTACCGCCTGACAACAACCTTAATCTTACAATTGTCTAACAGAGGGAACTCTTAAGGTGACACTAACAAAAAGTATCTTTTGTCACCCCATAATTTAAAATTTTACACTTCCAAATTGAAAGTTAATATTGTATTTGACAATATGTAATATGTATTTCTTAGATTGTGTAGCATCATTATGCATTAAGTTGGTTATTATTAATTAAATAGGTTAAATATCTGTAGACATAATGACAGAAAATAAAATCGTTACACAGCCTCTTACTAAGAGAAAAAATTCGAGGAAATATTTCAGAATAAGTGCGAAGAATTTTTTTTTATCATTTTTATTATTAGTATTTACAATTTACCATGAATTTCTACATACCAAAACAAAAAATAACTTTTGAATCAACAGGGATACTGCATGTATGTAAATGAGTGACCAGTAACTACGCGTACTACACGCCAAAAGGGGACAATTTCGGGAAGTCATAATCGGTACTGTTACAATATCAGTTAATACATATTCGGTATATTATTTATCACTCACTTTACACACAGAGAATTTAGGAAACGAAACATAAAATACTGCTGTATTATAATTCATTAACAAAGATTTAACTATCATGACAAACATACTCTTACTCTCCTAACCGTAATTTACATACTTACAAAAGGAAAGGATTCCTAATATTATCGGAATCCACAACGAACATATTTTCAAAATAACAAACATTTCAAAATAATGAATGTTTAACATTCTACCGCATATTATGCTAAGAAAAATGTAGAAATGTCTCTACCTATGAAGAAACAAGCAAAACGTCACCACGTCAAACTCTTCAAAAAATTTCACTCACGCATGAACGAACAAAATAGAACATTGCCAACTCATGCAATATTCGTAACAAAATAGAACATTGCTAACTCACACAATATTCATAATTATAACAAACATAACTATTTTAGTTACTAACGATAATTGGTCTCTTACCAATATCTTACTTGGACTCAAATTATTTGACTTCCACTACAATCTCAAGAACTACCATCAATCTCGGTTGTCTTCTTGACTAAAAAATTACCTTCCAGAAACAATTGTTCTCCACAGAAATTTTTTGAGAAGCTAAGTTTCGGACTAATATAAATACTATATACAACGCGTTAAACAAACTAAATGAATTAAATGAGTTAAGTGAATTATTTTATACCTAACTCACCATAGATTAATATGATCATACATATGTACATCCAACAGAAATTTTCAAACTAACTATATACAAAATTTATCAAAAAATTTATCAACAAAAATATGAACATCTTCTACTGACGTTCGACCTTTATGGTAACATGCAACTTACAACATCTCAAATCAACAAACAATTTGCAACCAACAGTTTCAGAGCAACCTAATATTAACCTTATTGTACAACAAAATTTCTATATCCCTTTTTAACTTCATATCCTACATCCAAATTTTAGATTTCCAAACAGTATTCTAATACAATAAATAAATTCTTTACCAAAAAGATATGACAGAAATAATTCCTACTAATATCCATTAAGCATTTCAACACTACTAATTAACGTTCAGAAACATCATCTTTTTCAACATCATTACTGAACTCTGAATAAGGTTTTAAGTCCTTAACATGCCATCTGCCTACCTTTGCACCATCTTCATTATTTAAATCATAAATCAAATTAGAAATCTTCTTTCTAACGATACATAAAACATATTTTGGCGCAAGCTTAGCAGTAGACTTATCACTTGCCTTCGAAAGAACTTTATTGGACCTCCAAACTTTATCACCTACTTCGAAAGAAATGGTACGTCTTCTTAAATTATATGTATTACTGGACTGCATGTAAGCTAAATGTAACCTTTTCTGTACGTCTATAAAAATATCAAATAGTCCTTGATGATCTAACACATACGAAGGTCTATCACCAGGAATAATATCTAAATCATCTGTGGGTTCCACATCAAGACCATAAAATCTTCCAGACACGGGAACATGTCTACCAAAAACTAAGAAATTTGACGAATAACCAGTGGCATGATGTTTTGCAGAATTAATCGCATACTGAATTTGGGGTAACACAATATCCCAAGTATCATGTTCTTTAATATATGACCGTATAGCTGTTCCGACAGTTCGATTTATTCTTTCCACAAAATTACATTGGGGAGAGTAAACTGCATTAAACCAAATTTTTTGAACATCATATTTTTTACATACTGCCTTGAAATTTCTTCCACTAAATTGTGAGCCATTATCACAAATAACGAATTTGGGGACACCAAAAACTAAAAAAACTTTTTCCTCCAGTACACGTTCTATTGAATGCGCTTTTGCACTACGTAAACGAAACATTAATGTAAATTTTGAGAACCAATCACCAATAACTAATAACCATTTGTGTCCAACCTTGGACCGTGGAAATGTGCCCATGAGGTCTATTGCAATAATCTGAAAGGGGAACTTCACCTCTTTTTCCTTTCCCATTAATCAAAGGGGTCCTCTATTCGATGCTTTCTGTGCACCACACGTTAAGCACTTTTTGCAAAATTTCATCACATCAATACGCATTTTTGCCCAATAAAAATTCTCTTGTACGCGTGCCAATGTTTTAAAAAAACCAAAATGTCCGGCCACTGAAGGGTCATGATTTATCCGAATAACCTCTTCCTTTTGTGATCTAGGAACTAAATATTTCCATTCCCTTACATTCGGTGAGAGTGGTAAATTTGAAAAAAGAAATTTAAATACAAGGTTATCTTCCACCTTCCATTGTGGGTAATCATCAGGTGAAGATAAAATCTTTTCTCGAAGAGACACATACCAAGGGTCTACATTATCCAATTTGATCTCAACTAAATTATCAACATGATTTTCGACTGGGACTGCACGGCTAAGACAATCTGGAACTACGTTAAACTTTTCTTTTCGATGAACTAACTCAAAAGTATGCGGCCGTAGACGCACATAGCCCATCTATCTAATTTACCGGTTGGGTTTTGTATATTATTAAGCCATAGCAATGAAAAGTGATCTGTGATAACAGTGAAACCGGTGCCTTATACCCAAGGTCGGAATTTTTATATAGCGAAAATTACAGCAAGACACTCTTTCTCCGTGACTAAATAATTTCGCTCAGTTCGGGTAAGTGATTTACTGGCATAAGAGATAACGTGCTCTACATCATCGATTTTTTGAACTAAAACTGCTCCGAGCCCTGTATCACTGGCGTCGCATTCGACAATAAATGGGACTGAGTAGTCCGGTTGTGATAACAATGGAGCGGAAACTAAAGCCTGCTTGATCTGAACAAATGAGTCCTCAGCTTCGGACGTCCAAACAATAGATTGACCCTTTTTTCTTCCTTTTACTAAATCACTGATCGGTGACACTAAAGATGAAAAGTTTTTTATAAAACGACGATACCAACTACACATTCCTAAAAAACGTTTGACCTCAGTAGTGGTCTTAGGTCTAGGAAAATTTACCATAGCAGAAACCTTTTCGGGATCTGTACGAAGGGAATTTGATCCAACAAAATAACCAAGAAATTTCAAAGATTTCTTAAAAAATTCACACTTTTTTAAGTTAATCGTAAGGTTTGCCTCCTTAAGACGTTCTTTCACCGTTTCTAATAACTTCAAGTGTTCCTCAAAAGATGCTGAACACAAAATAATGTCATCTAAATAACAAAACACATGTGGTTCAAACTTCGGTCCAAAAATTGAATCAACCAAACGCTGTTGCGTCTGAGCAGCATTCTTTAATCCGAATGGCATGGTGACAAACCTATATTGTCCTCTTGAAATAACACTAAATGCTGTATTATCCTTAGATGTTTCGGAAAGTGGGATCTGCCAAAAACTCTTTCTGAGGTCTAGACTAGAAATATAATTTGCACCTGTAAGTAAATTAATAATCCTATCGATATTTGGCAATGGGTAGCTATCATGTTTAGTAATATCATTGAACGCTCTTTCGTCAAAACAAAATCTGTACTCGCCATCTTGTTTTTTAACTAACAGTACAGGGGATGACCATGGACTCTGACATTCTTCCACTACTCCTAATCTTAACATCTCGTCTAACTCTTTATCTAACATCTTACTCATAAAGGGGGACATGAGGTATGGTTTCTTACGAAATGGTTTCGCATCACCAGTATCAATATCTAAAACAATTTTATCTGTACGCCCTAGTCTCTCTTCGCTACTAATTTCATTGAAGGATTCTATTGCTATTCGTGCTTTTACTTGCTGCGTTTCCAACAAATCATCTAAACTAAGTAACTGATTACTACAACTTAAGGGTACTGACGATTGACCTATATACGAAATACTATTGTTATCATAATCTTGAATATGCCATGTGTTGTTTTTGAAATCTGCTATTAAACCAAAGGATTTAGCGAAATCGCTACCAAAAATAAATGTGTGTGGAAGAGATGGTACAACCAAAGCGTTAATAATACGATATTGTCTTCCAATTCTAATAGGTAAATCAACTGAACCAATAACTTCTTGAAGAGCACCATCAGCAGTGGAAACTTTTCTCCTTTCGGTTTAAAAAAACTTTTAAATTCAATTCCTCAAGAACAGAAAATGCTAACGAACCAACCACGGTAGTAGTACAACCGGAGTCGAACAAACCCGTGACGTCTCTATCCAACAATTTTACCATAATGTACGGACGATTGTCTTGAGGTTTCTTTACAAATAACGCGTCAGCTTTTGGCTTGACGTTCCGTTGACAAAAATCTTTAACGATTCCGAGCCATCTTGACCAATCATCTTTATCAAAAAAATTATTCTGTTCACACAACATAACCGTAGCCTTTTGCATAGAAGCATGATGCCGGCCACTTTGCATCTGCCTACCTACTCGTTTTTTGAACACGACGGACAAGTTACTGTCTTAACTCCACTATATCCGCAACCATAACAAAATATTTTACGAGGAATCTTACACCTCCAAAATGTATGACCTTCTTCCAAACAATTCCAACATGTAAGTTTATTTATTTTAAATTTATTTACAGGGACTCTACTAGAAAGATTACTATTATTATTATTATTATTATTATTACCAAGAGATTGTATTTGAGGTGGAAATGATTGATTATAAAAACTACGACCAGTTCGCGCTGAAAAGTTTTTAACAGGAGCTGACCACTTATTTTCAACTTGAAACTTCGAATTTCCTAATGCTTTCGGAACATATTTCGCTGGACTTTGTACTAATTTATGCTTGGATGCATAAGCTTCTTCCAATTTCTTACACAACTTAATTAACGTTGACATATTATCAATTTCCGTTAGGGCTAATTGACAAATAAAATCAGGTAATAGATTCTTTTTTACCATTCTAACTTTCGTGCATTCCGCAGGTGATTGTGGTAACCTGCTAAACAAATTCTCCATATGAGCTATATATATGACTACAGATTCTCCTTTATGTTGATGATGCGACCTAATTTTTCCCCAAATTTCGTCCTCTGAGTGTGATGGGAAGAAATCTTCCTTTAAACGAATAACCAAAGAATTCCAGTTTGTTAAAGAACTTCTAACACAACGATACCATTCTAAACCGTTACCTGTGAATAATTCTACAGAAGCATTAAATAAATCTTCTTCAGATACTTTACGCGAGTGTGCTAACTCAGCTACTCTGTCCAAAAATTGATGAACCTGTCTTGGATCTCTAGAAAATTTTACTGACCATGAACCAATTGGAATAGGGGGTACTAAATATGAAACAGTGTGAATAGGGGCACTGACAACAGCTGGAATGGTTTCTCTCATAGAAAATTCACCATATCCGCTTACATCTTCATTCTTCTTAAGCTTTTCATGTAACTCTGCCTCCATGGTAAGGATAGTTGCTAACGATTCATTCTTAACCCTTATGTGGCTGAAGGTGGTACCCGGGTACTTTTAGTGCATCAAATGTGAGATATTTCATTTTTGGTAAATCGAATCATTGTGGGCTTCTAGGACATCTTCAAGTAGGTCATTATACACACATTTCAAAATTTGTAAATATGGTGGATGTATGGGGGTTGCATTTTTTTTACCATGAAGAAATTTTACATCCTTCAGGCGGATGGTGGTACCTGGGTACCACATGTATTTTATACAGGTAAACAATGGAAAGTGTTTGTAGTAATTTATTATATTGTTATTAGTATTATGTTTTAATGTTATTTATATGTTATAAAATATAATGAAAAAAATAATAGATGATTATTTATCCTGACACTGAAGACATTTAACCCTTGCATCTGTGTGCTGAAGGCACACCGGATGTTCTACAAACGCTACATGCTTTCCGAGTTTTCTTTTTCTCTTCGCTGTGATAGCACATTTTACATATTCCTTTTACTGCGATGCGTCCAGAAGAATCCCGCTGATTTATAGAATTAGGATTATGTGAAACTTCCAGACAAATTCTAAAATGCTTTCAATCGCGCTTTTAGTAAACCGATTTCGCAATATTATGGCGTTTTCACCTCTTTGAGTTACGGCAGATAAACACAAATCACGAGCTAGGTCTTTTAGAAAATTTCGCCTCTTATTTGTACTATTATAGATTTGAGGATTCTTGTTCGTATATATGACGAAGGCACCCAGAGCTGCTACATCCAGCATGTTGTAAAAAAAGGCCAAGGGCCAGCGACTTGTTCGCCTCTTAGTTGTATAACTACCCAGCATTTCATCCATAACGTCAACGCCTGACTTAGTATGGTTATAAAAAGAAATAATTTCAGGTTTATTCTTCAAGCTGTCATCCACTGCATTCGTAGAGTGCATTGTAGATAATTAAACTACTGCTTTATTTACTTTTGGCACATACGAACACAGCATAACATCTTTCTGGAATGTAAAAGTAGTAGAATAGAGATCACTCTCTTTGCTAGCTAGAAGGACCTTAGGAATGTAGGGTTTGTTTTTCCTAAGGGTACCAACCAAAGTGAGACCAATCGATTTTAGCATGCGAGCAAGGGAATTGATGTGAAAAATTGTCGGTGGTAATATTACGGCCCGAATTTTTGTAAAGTTGACATAAATGCATAACTGTTTTTCACCGATGTTCACTTCTCGCCCATTGCCAGCTAATTTTCCAGTGTAAATTGATCCTTGGCATGGATAAAACGTTTTGGCATCACATACCCAGAATACCTTAATTCCATACTTAGCCGGTTTGGAAGGCATGTACTGAGTAAACCTTGTTCGTCCACGATAAGGATAAAGTTGCTCATCAACAGTTAGGTGTTCATAAGGCGAATAACACTTCAGCAGATTTTGGTTTAGCATAAGCCAAATGTCGCTTATTGCCGCAGCTTTATCCGTTTGTAATCTATCCGGTCTTGTTATGGAGTTATCAAATCTGATGAAACGTAGAATCTGTTTGAAGCGATCTCTACTCATTGCTGCTTTGTATAACGGTAAGGCGTCTGATTTCCACAATTCATCAATATGTTCAGTATTTGATTTATGAACGCCTGCCATTAGTAGAATCCCCAAAAAAACATCCAGCTCCTGAACCGTAATATCTTTCCAGACTCGTGGTACCCGAGGCGAGTTTTTGTTGAAATCATAATAAACTTTTTTAGCTTTTCGATTAGACTGCTTTATGATAATCGATTTCATTTCAGATGTCACTAATGCACAGAACGTATCTATACGTGAATGTAAAGCGGTTATTTTAGTTGGACCACCTAAAATGAAAATCAAGAGATTAGAATGGGGCAGAATAGGTATAAGTTTTTACCTCGTTTTCGAATAATATTATACAACCGCGTTTGCGTTGAACGTAGTAGGTTCCTGTTCCAGATGGTCTCATCTTTAGTACAATAAACGTTATCTGTTGGTGGTGTTGTAGTTTCTTCCTCTGGCTCCACAACCAATTCCTGTTCCTCGTCACTGTCGACTGCTACTGATATTTCGATGGGGACCCTCTCTCCAGCGCGAACATCATCGACATCTGAGTCTTCGTCGCTTACTGCTGGTACATACTCATCTTGGTCATCATCTTCATACTGATCACTAAATTCTTCGTCGGACATTACATACAAACTTTCGAGGTGCTCATCTGTTATTCTATATGCATATAAACAACGATCAATAATAATTACAAAAGCTGTGATTTGTATTCTTGCATATCTACATAAACAAAAATATACTAAGCCAACTTACTTGTCTAATTGAAGATATCCTGTTGAATTATATGGCAGGTCAGCAGCAGGGGCTCTACTTCTAGAAGGTCGACTAACAGAAGCAGCATTGCTACCAGAAGTTCTATTTCTAGATCTATTAACAGAGGCTGCATTGCTACCAGAACTATATTCACCGCCTTCAGAAGTACTTGAAATATTATGTTGAATTCTACGCATTGTTATAACACTGCTAAACAGTATACCGCACCACATAAAATCACAATTCAGACTAAACATATGCTTCTCCTATCGCAGGAATGAATGTAAAGCGTATCTTAGTTGACGCGATTATGATAGCACACCTAACATCCTGTAAAATATACTGTGGTACCCGGGTAACACCTGTAGCCATGTATGTAAAGTTATTTTTGCAGCCTTATAAGGGTTAAATAAAGTAACCTCATCCGAATTATCTAAAGGGATTTTCATTCTCCTAACTCGACCATCAAGATGTATTAATCTCGACTGTATCCTCTTAAATGTAGCGTCTGCTAACTCACCTTCAAATTCTAATAAAACATTTTTTACTGATTCTATCGATACCTCAATCTCGTCACGTTTATCTGAAAATTCTACGACATATGCGGAAGGATCTATTAAACGACCAGGTACTGCTGTTTCTTTAGCTAATAATCGGCCTAACATTTTCCTCTTATCCTGCATCGGTCTGCTGCTAACAACTCCTCGGATTCTCAATTCGTAATCCAATTCATCTTTATGCAAATAAACTACTTGATAGGTCTCAGCCATCATAAAATAGACTAGCTAACTAACTACAATTTAAACTCAATTAAACAATCTGCACTAAAACTTCAGTGGAACAACATCAATAGACTAAATTAATCTTAGGGTAAATGATTCACGAATCAACAAGTGTAAACATGCAAAATCAATCGAAGCCTGCACGTTATGTGCTTATACAATTGGTACAGATATCGAGGCCTATACGTTGGGCGCTATTTATAGCCTTTTTATTTATATTAAGGGATTTTTCCTATTAGGTTTTTTTTCTATGTGACCAGCTGAAAGGCACAAGAAAGTTTGACGAGGATTTCCAGTAAGTGTACAGAGCCCACGGCAAGTTTCGGTGGAAAATGGCTCGTAGATGAGGAAACTTCAAAATGCTAAGCGGCTAGTCGAACTATTTGCTCTGGGTAGAACATGAGCTGTGGGTCGGGGTTGGACTGCGACCAAAAATGTAAAGAATATGGCGCCACCGAATTTTTCTATACGAAGAAGACCTTACAAGTCCCTTGTACAAGGCGAATGCGGAAACCTTTATTCAATTACCGCTATAGAATTTATTACTGCAACACAATCCCTAAAGTTTCTTACCTTATGGCTCGACTTTGACCTTTATAGATGCACTGCTACACCTGTGAACAGATTAAACAAAGATAGAACTGTTTGTGCATTTATACCCAAAATTTAAAAATTAATTCGAATCAACCTTCATTCATTCCAATTAAAAAGATTAGTCTTGACCAAAATAAAAATCTATTCCTTTATTAGCATGTTATTTACAAGACATCTTTTTTCTTTAATATAAGTTTGATTAATTTAAATTCTTGAAAAATATGTACATAAGTACTTGATATTATAAGTACTTCTCACCGTTAAAACATGGTAATTTCTATTAGAAATGTTTAGCAAAATTTATTTATAAATGAGTGAGCATGTGTTTACTTTCTGAATAATTAACTATATGTAACAATTTCGGTTGGTTTGGTAGTACTACTTAACCTCACAAAAATATTCCACTCAGCAATTAGTGAAATATGAAATGTAAAAATATAATTTCTTAGATTTGAGTAAATCGTGTTTCAAATAATTAATTCAATTTTTATAAAATAAAGAATTTAACTTTTCTTATCTCATAATGACATCTACGGTATATTATATGTATTAATAAAAGATTTAAAGTGAAAATTAACAGTTTCCTGTTGCTTAATTTAATAAAAAGATTTAAGTGAAAATTTACAGATTCCTGTTGCTTAATTTGAAAATAAATAATCTGTCATTCACCTAACTTGAAGTTCAGATCACGTGATCAAACAAAAAAATGTTTGTCTGATATATCCATGCGACAGCTGACATATATGAAAGTAAATTTACATACCAGATGTTCATCCGATGGAAAAATACCTGCTAGGCAACTTGCCTCAGCACTTAAATACAGGAATGTCCAATTCCATACAACCAAATTATCTGCATACTGAAATTCCAAACCATATCACAGCGTCCATATTAAATAATTGATGCACGCCAAATCAACATTCGTACAAAGGTTAAACTTTACTAAATACTGATAAGTTTCATTTCTTATCCAAATAAATTTGTTATACTTCTTAAATTTTCCTAAATTTTTCTACGTCGCATGTTAACTATAATTGCATGCTAACTAAAAATTTCATGTTAACCAAAAGCTCATTTCTAAAAGTTGCATGTTAACCAAAGGCCCTTCAAACAAAATATCGTCTCATCATCTGCGAGCTATTTTCCAGCAAGTGTGGACAACAAAAGTGCGCGTCGCCGAGACGATATCGTATCAAGAAGACAATTTAAACTTCGTGTGCTTCCAACACGTGGATTCAATAAACGTCATCGTCCTTGCGTTCAAGGAACAATTGACCTCTTCTGACGACAGCTGAGTTGGAAGTGATAATATCACGCGGGTTACCGCCTGACAACAACCTTAATCTTACAATTGTCTAACAGAGGGAACTCTTAAGGTGACACTAACAAAAAGTATCTTTTGTCACCGCATAATTTAAAATTTTACACTTCCGAATTGAAAGTTAATATTGTATTTGACAATATGTAATATGTATTTCTTAGATTGTATAGCATCATTATGCATTAAGTTGGTTATTATTAATTAAATAGGTAAAAAATTTGTAGACATAATGACAGAAAATAAAATCGTTACAAGCTACATTAGAACCTAGTTACTTTATCACAAAAGTAAATTCCAGACAGATTAGCAAGTTAAAATTATCTCCCAAAAAAGAAGTATATCTTACCAATACAATATACATGATCTTACTTTCTACACTTCAAAAATTTTATGAATCTGGTTACTTGCTTTTATAGAAAAATTATTGTTGACTACAATGAAAGAAAGCTTTGAAATAACTTTGTCCACTTTCTATTGGTTTAAAGAAATATACAAATATACATCGTTTATACAAATTTACAAATATCCAGGTTTGGTATCCAACAAAATATAGTAATAGTCAAGTATTATGTCTTATTAGTGTTAAGTATTTCAACAATTTTATTTATTAAACTTCTTTAAGAAGAATATTGAGTTAGTATTAATCTGATACCACCTTTACTAGTTACTAAAATAGGATCCTGGTTTGGCTTACAAAATTTAATAAATGAAATGACTTATTTCATATACGATCGGACTTGAATTTAATAAAAATTTATTTCTTGAATGAATTAGCAAATTTCCTTATGGTATAACATAATCTGGATTACAATTATACTTAAAAAAAACTAGTTCGTACAATGTGACAAACAAAGATCGAATGTCACCTGCTTAGTTACAACACATTGAACTCTGACCTTTTATTCTAAGTAAGTTATCTTTAAAGTTTACGTTGTTTCGAATAATTACATTACATCAAACTATTAATTTTGAAACATTACAGGCGTAAGCTAATTTAAACCATTATATAAAGTTTGCAAAAGAATTACATCTCCACAAAAAAAATATTCGCCAGATATATGAAATTTAGTAAGAAATCATATTCACCAATCCAAGAATAGACGCTGTACCACCGCAACCATTTGTGAGCTCCACTATAACGACAGGTGTGACCTTTGATTGCGCATAGGAAGATATAACTTGTTTTCTAGTTCATAAGCACGTTCAGGTGTGGTATACGACAGGATGCTTTCAATACATTTCTACGGAATCTGTTTAATACTTAAAATGCAATACTCTTGCCAATAACAATTAAAATGTAGCCATGCGACATGATAAGGTAAAAAGGCTTGCACTACAGAAACCAAGGAATTAATTTAAATACTGAATGAAATAGTTACATACCGTGATGATGTCTTTCCTAATTATACGTTGATCATTTCATAGGTCGTGTTTTAGTGATCGTTGCCATCATAATAGCCAAGCAATCCTAAGCGACCAGGCGGTTCGCCGGTCGGGCAGCATGATCACGGACAACTTCTTTACTTTGCAGCAAAAACTTGTCTCTTTTACATCCTGTTGTTTAAAATGGAATTGAGCACTAAAACACTACTCCGGGAGCACGCGCAAGGAAATTAATTCATGCATCTACACGGATATTACGGTAACTGGAAGGTCATTGTAACTCCATGAACATAGAAGGAGTCGTATGTAACGAATAAGCATTATTTTTAAGAAACTGAAATTTTACACTTTTAATACCATAAAGGTTCTTTATAAATAAATGATAATTACAAAGGCGTATATTAATTAAGGACAAATTCGTAATTGTTACATGTTTTCCTAATTTAATGTATCCGTATAAAGTAAATTTGCTAATAGGTATAGAATAGTTAATAAAGCTAATTGAAAGGATATAGTATGATTTTTTTTTAAAATATTAAAAAATTAAAGTTGCTTTTTATAATGACAGAAAAAAACTTAAACAATTTGATACAACTTCAAAAGTGAACATATTCTGACATTAAGCCACACTACTTTCTTACAAAGTATCGCACCAGTATTGTGGTCCTACTTAAAGTGGTTAATTTAACAGCATTCTTTAACTTTGTTTAATATTAGAAATTACCAGAATATATTGAGTCTTTTGTAGAAATATGCTACGTACATTGACGTAGCCTAGAAGACAAAGAAAACAAAGACCGGGCTCAATCGGTAAGTAGGCGCGGTCTTACTAATACAAAAAAATTAAAGGAAAGTCTGAAATAAAAATAAGAAACTAAACATACTTATTAATATTTATAAATTAATGTAAGTGACATTTTGGGGAAACATAAAAGAGTAGTATACTCAAAGACTAAAGATCAATATGTATTGTACATATAGCAAAAAAAACAAACAAAAAAATACTATTTAACATAGCGAGCTGCAGCTTTTAGGACAATACAAATCTTAACTATCCAAACAAAAAAATTACAACTTTAAATACACAGCTCTAAATTATCATCGTAAACCTATAGGTACATATACAACATTGGTACGATGTCTTAACTAACCAAAAATTTACAACTCAAAAAAAAGGAAAACCCACAGTTCTAGATTATCCTGGTAAACATACAGTTAAACATATAGGATGGTCACGATAAATACAATATTAATAACAAATATCATCTCACTTGACGATAATCATTTTAAAATACTACGATTAGTTATCACGTAGAGCCTGATAGATATACCGTATTGACCAATTTCACAGGAACCATACAAGATATTAGTGCATAAACACTCAACCGAGCGTCCACGGTGTAGGTATGGATCACACCTTCGATAACGACAGGGTGGAGCAAAGGAGCTCTAGATCCTTCAGTGTGGGCGTCCTCTCATAACAAAATGAACGGCAATTCAATGGGCTGTCAGGTCCACCGGAAGAAGAAGCACACAGCGTGTGCTCGAAAATTTTTCAAAGAACGAAATCGACAATTGCTCTTCGTCGTATGCAGAAAAGAATAATTATTAACTTGTTTGATAGCACCGATTTACATTCATCCCGGTATTATCAAACATACGAAGGTGATTAGCAATTCGAAACAAGCTTTATCGGTAAAGTAGGATTCATTATTTCAATGAGTCTTTAGACTGAAACAATAGAGACAGTAACTATACGCTATCGTAATATATAGCCAGTTCACGGAGACCTATAACAGGGTGTAGGCTATTTAATTTATAGGATAATTTTTTCTTTTTAAAGCAAGTAGATTTGAAATTGGAATTTACTAGAAAGCGTATTTATTTTAGGAAGGTCTAATACACCGAGTGTTGTTGGAGGATTTGAACAGAGCCTAAGTAAATGAATAGTGAATCAAAAGGGTGAAGTTTTAACTTACCGTCAAATGTAAACATAACAAATTATATGAAACAATAAGTACTAATTTGAGAACAGACTGAATTAAAAATTACAGCCGGCCATTTTTTACATAAATGTGAGTCCACAATTACTTTTCAAATTATTAGTAGAACAAACATGTGAAAACAAAGCGTCTTGGAACTTAGATAGCAGTCAATAAAGCTTACCTCTTACCTCGTGCTGTCCTTGTACCTATTTACCTATAGAAGTAATTAAAACCCTGCTCTAAATTAAACAGATTATCTACAGACATAAGAGCAAACATTGTAGTAAACTGATTTCCCGCACTCAACAAAACTTTTCTGGTTCTCCAAACTGTATCTCCAACGTTAAAAATGGCTTACGCGTTTTCTAAATTATAACAGTGCCGAGAGTACAGTGCATTAAACCAAATGTTTATAATTTCAAACTTTTCACTTAGGTGCTTGAACATTCGACTTAAAAACTGCAGTCCATTGTCGCAAATAACAAACTGCGACACGCCACATATCAACATAATACTTTTTTACAGTAAACACTCATTAAAATAAGTTTTTTTATAATAAATAACCAAAACCTTAGAACACACTGTGAGAAAACACTTATTACTAAATTTGAAACAAGAGAATGGTTCTATCACATCTATTGCAATTGCTTGAAAAAATCTTCTCTAACCTCTCTTTTCCCATGTGGCCAACGGAGAACGTATACAACTGCTTTTGTACCTCGCATTTCTGGTACTCTATGTAAAACTTCAAAACGACAGCGCTTATCTTAGGCAAATAATAGTTTTCTTGAACACAAAAGACAGGTTTGGAAAATCCAAAACAACCTGATTAATAGAATCGTGACATGAACGCATTTGGCACAAGGTGCTTCCAAACAACTATGTTAGAAGAGATAGGAAAGTTAGACGGGATGAACTTATATATTATATCATTTTTAATTTTAAACTGGAGTTAGATCGTGAGTGATGCCAAAATCCTTTTTATAAGTAATGCATCAAGGATCTAAATTCGATACGTCTGTATTCTCTAATTTGATTTCGCAGGCGGTTTCGAAGTGAACACAACTGAGACAAACCATACCTATGTTGTATTTCCCCTTGTGATAAACTAGATCAAACGAGTGTTGTCCCAAACAAACTAACCACATAGCGAGCTGTAATTCAACCATAATTGTCAGTTAGTAGTGATCTGTAATGACAGTGAATTAAATACCTTCTACCCAGTTTTTGATAACAAACTCAACCGCTAGGCAGAGTAGAGTAGCTTCTTCAAAACGACTCAAAGGTTTACTGGCATATAAAATTACACGCTTCTCACCATCAATAGTCTGCAGCAAGACGACACACAGGCCCTCATTATTAGCATCAATCTCAATATCAAATGGTACAGAAAAAATCTGATCGCGACAGCAGCGGGGCAGATCTGAACAAACGACGTCTTTGCCTCCGTGATCTAAACAACGTGGATGTCTTTTATTTCTTCCTCTTGATTAGATTATCAATAGGTATTATCGAAACAGAAAAGTCTTTTACAAATCTCGTATACTAAGTACATAAGCCCGCAAACCATTTAACTTAAGCAGTATTTTTTGGACAAAAAAATTAGCATCAGGAAAACTTCGAGCCAGAGCTAAACAAGATTGAGCTGACAATATACCCGAGAAATTTTAAAGTTTTTTAAAGAACTAGCATCTTTCCAAATTTATCGTCGAATTTGCCTGTGGCAGGTGGTTGTTGACAACTATCAATAGCTAAACACGTTTTTCAAATATTACGAAGTCAGGATTAAATTTTCCTATTAGCACAATTAGCACTGTTGAGTCTACTCTGCGTTCCAGAAACCGTAAGGTGCGGTGACAAATCGAAACTGTGTCTTTGAAAACGCTGAACGTTGTCTTGAAGTGCATTCCGAAGGTTTATTGAAGAGATACAATTTGCATCTCTCAGCAAATTCAAAATTTTGTTATTAATCAGCAATGAGTAGCTATCATGACAGGGAATCTCGTTTAGGAGTCTATAGTCAAAGCAGAAAGGAGTAGGTAAACTATGTATGTTCTGACAAAAAAAACAGTTTTGTTATGGGATCTAACATAGGAAATTCTAAGGTTAATTTTTCAAATTTTTGTACCCGTGGTAAAAAAAAATCTTAAAATCTGCACAATATTTTTCTTCAACTGAGCATTCTTTAACCCTAAGCATGGCTAATTTAATTAAATTCTAATTTGCCTTTATCGTACAGTATACCCTTCCACCATATTAGCAAATATTCGCACACCTAAAACAGTATTTTAAATCTGCACAATAGTTTTCTTTAACTAGTCATTTTAAACCTCTGGCGTGGATTATGCTCTCGACACCCTGATCTCAACCGTCAGACTTCGGGATCCTTCCGCAGAACCTCGGCATCCTTCCAAAAGACCACCGAATCTGCAAATTCTTCCGCTAATTTAAGACAATATTTACATAAATCTACTAGAATAATCCAACTAACTTAATGCAATCGTTTAGAAATTAAATTCTTATTTGTCTAAATTTCAAATAGTAGCATAAATATTCAAGTAACATTGATTAAGTGCTGTATTTGCATAGATTACTACCTTAAACTAATCTATACATATACTACTAATGCAATCGTGTGCAAATTAAATTCTTATTTGTCTTTATATCACAGTAAAACTTTCACTGTTATTTAATATTCGCACATCTAGTAAAAGTATTCACTATAGTATATATACTCACGATTACTCCATTAAAATGTTTCCTTTCCTCTCATAAGGAATACACATGTAAATTCTCCCACTAATTTAAGGTAATATTTGTATAAATCTATTAGTTGAATCCGTTCAACGTAATGTAATCGTTTACAAATTAAATTCCTATTGGTCTCAATCTCAAATATTAGCATAAATCTTCTATTAACATTGATTAGTTACTGTATTTGCACAGAATAATCCATTAAACTAATCTATACATATATTACTAATGCAATCGTTTGCAAATTAAATTCTTATTTGCCACAATCCCAAATATTTGCATAAATCTTTTAGCAACATTGATGAAGTACTGTATTTGTACAGATTAATCCATTGAACTAATCTATACACATACCACTAATGCAATCGTTTGTGTTAGCAAATATTCGCAGGCTATATAATCACTTTTCTTTGTTACAAAACTTGCATGGAAATGATTCGAATCTCTCATTCAATTCGAGGTTAACCTTGTTTTCTGATTACCAACCCAATTAGCCTTACTAGTTTCTGCTACAATAGAACGTTTGTCTTTCTGTCAAAGACTTGTTTGTAGTCATCTTAGGAGCTAATACGCCCCGAACTTCACTTAACGACTTGTCCTGTAGTTTAAATTGTGGCGGGTGGCATTAGATTTTCCGGAACTATAGCAGTGTGAGTGTTGGGAGTGGGGGTAGAGAAGAGACTTGTGTCTAGCTTGATCACAATTCCAACACTTAATGTTCGAAGTTAAAGTTCCACAAGTGGCATTCGAAATTTTAGTAATATCAGGTTTTGCGTTAATTGAAAGGTGAGTAGCAACATGAAGTAAATTGATCCGAGAAGCAGATGTGATTCAGGTAGGATTAGTAAAAGTAACCGCAGGATTGGTAATCGTAGTCGAAGAAGGCACGTACGCTAAAGAAGGTTCTAATAAATTCTAGAAGGCGGTAGTCCGAAAATGTCTACAGAATACTTACTAAATGCTAATATTTTCCCCGAGATACTAATTGTGCAATAGGAGTAATTTCTACTATTGCTAAAGAAGATTGATAGTACGCGACTAGATTGTTTTGCAGAATCTCTAATAGTTGCGGTTCGGATAAGGGAACGGACAGTAATAAGAATAAACCTTGCATTGTGTCTATGTATGAGCCAATGGTCTTAGTAGAACCCACAGTTTTGGTATCTATTTCGTGCAGTAGGCGTTTATTATAGTCAAGTGCTAAAAATTCGGCCTTTAGTAAATCGACAACGTCTTTCCAACAGTTAGGAGAACTTTGATGGGCTCGAAAGATTGCTAGAGCATTCTCAGTAAGTAGTTCAGAAGTACAAATATTACGAAAAATGCAGAGTTCATTTATATTAACAAATATTCAGGTAGAGATCCTTCACCAGAGAATGAGGTATTTAATTCAGTAATCGAGTACAATTTAGTAGAAGCCATATGTTACGTTTATTTTCAGCATAAATTAATTACAATAATTTTCAATTCAAATCTCTTTGGCGTTAAAAGCGAAAATTAATTTAGTCAATTTAAAATAACCCTTTCACATGATAATTCATTATCTGGTTGTATAAATTCGACTTCTGTGGTTAAATCCTAGAGTCTAATTACTAATAAACATCATTTCTAAGAACTCCTCAACGGCAAGTTTATGTTAAAATTAAATATGTGATAATGGGTTCTAGGTATCTGATAATTGATTTTATGTGTTGTTCATTGAAAGAATTCCTTAAATTAAAGCCGCGTACTATCCGATATAAACTCGGGTTTTCCAGTTTAATCGTTCGATAACAACAGAATATTATTTCGAGCTCTGGTCCTGAGTTAAACGTAATGAACGTTCACTTTATTCTCGAATAACAAGACGAACACATCTATTCTGGTTTTCTCCGTGTCGTTTTCGCTATACAAATTTTGCGCACGCAATACGGCGTGGTGAGTATGTAGGGTTTTTACACAATTGTACTTTTCGACGAAATTAAATTAATTTTTACTTGTAATTACTCTAGCCCTTTTCGGCGGCCTTTAAAGCCACAACGAATGGTCGCCCCTTGTTGTGATGAGAGGTCCACCCCAAGGCTGATCACGCGCCCTCTGTTTCGCTCCGTCATTAGAGAAGCAACTCGAGGGCGAGTGTTTCCTTCACTACTTACGTCGAGACCAAGACCATATCGATTTGGATTTTACTGTTTAAGCTCGTGCATTTTCATATTTAATTCGTCTATATGAAAATCATTGAACTATTTTGGCATTAATTAGCATTATATTAATGCAGTGCCATTTGTTTAAAATAACTAAAAAAAATGTACGATTTAATTATAAAAATGGTTTAAAGAGTGGCTGGCACATTTGAAAACGTTGGTGCCATTATATTTATAGGCTTAGTTTTAGATTTACTATGCTGATTGAGAGCTGTTGGTTTTAGAAAGGTAACTTCGTTTTTCTTTATTTTTTGGTTAAAAATCAATTTAGGGTAGTAACCTAAATCCGGCAGCTCACCATTTATAAAATAATTTGTTTTTTTTTATATTTTTTGCTAGGTTTAGTGTGTAATGATTGTTGGTTTCCTTTTGGTACTACGATACTTCGTATATATTGTGTGTAATTATAGGTTTCTTTTATTTGTATGCTTTGTTTTGAGTTTGAATGAGTGAGTGTATATTTTGTTTTCTATTTATTGCAGGCTTTCCTTTACTTGTTTATATGTATAATACCCCGCCCACTCGTCGATTGAGCCCCGGTTATACTGTTTCTTTTTGGTTTTTTTTAGACTACGTCACTGCACGTAGCACATAGGAAGTGTAACAACGGAAGTATCCACTTCTGGTTCGGAATTCGAAGAAGGATAAGTGACTTCCCCAGTAGCTGTAACAGATTTATGAAAAGTGTGTATGCTAAAAACAAACTGCTGAGAAGAATCAGAAAAAGTGATACCGTTTAAATTTTTAAGGGTCGTCTCAACATTTGAACGAATGGTTTGTAGAGCAAACATTAATTTATTTTTTACAAGGGCTTCTTTATCAGATTTAGACGCCATCAATTCAGAACGTCGCAGAGTATGTACCGATAAAGATCGTAAACGGGCAAACGTATTATCAGTCCCTAGTAAATTTGTTAAACGAGCCAGAAATAACCTTGAAGAAAACACGTACAGAAATACATTGTAAAATTTCAGCAAACAAATGTTACTGATAATCAAATACCACATTTAAACGCTATGTCCAAATATAAGTAGATTGAAGCATTTTAAAATTTCAACTAAATATTTTATTAAAATTCTACAGAGTGATGAATAAGCAATCGTTTAAATTGAAAAACAATCGAAATCGTCAATAAATTTTCAATCGCAGAAACTACTCCTAACAAGTCCTTATGACTAAAACTATTTAAAAAAAAAACACAAATTATCGAACTATTAAAGGATGAACATATACAGAGACTCATATAACAAAATTTCACAAATAGTCTACAAAGCAATTAATAAATAATTAGTAAAATGGAAGGAAAACATTATGCATCTCCTAAATTATGTAAAAGATATCTGTACACAATTCACGGCCACCCAAACTACTTGGGCTACCAAAGGTACATAGAACGGATATCCTCGTGAAACCCATAGTAACGTCACTACAATTACTCTTAAATTAGCTAGCAAACTGCCTAGAAATATAAACTTAAAAATATAGTATACAAAAATGAATACTATTAATGGTTAGTTATAATTTGAAAAACACGTGTAGAATATAACTATACCCTAGAACTATATGGTAATTTCCCTGGATAAAGTACCACTTGCAATAATATCACAATTGAATTGGTAACTAGTATAATACGCGAAAGGTTATTAAACACACTGACATACCAGTAGATGAATTTGTAGAAGCCATGGAATTTAATCCTCTATTGAATGAATTGTATGGGTATAAGAATATATTAAGAATATATTATAAGAATATATTATGTGCACGTTGGGTTTGAAATTTTTTATTGATAACAATAAAAAGTTTGTTCCCGTTTGGGCACATTATATGCACATAGTTCAAAATCAAATTTATTTATTTGTTAATACCTACAAAATTATAACAAAGAAATTAACAAATTTCTAATAACTATACTAGATCGCTATCAATTGAGGGTGTGGAAACCTTTGAAGCAATTATTTTTGTTATTTAGGCATAAATGAATATTACATTTATCACACATTGCACGGGATTTTCCTGCACAATTAATTTTTTTGCACAGCTCTCTATTTTTGGTGGGGCGAAATTCCAAACATTTTCTTTTGGGAGAGTCAAGTGTAGGTGAAGAACGAGGACTGTTATTGGTACTCGTTGGCCGGCCTTTCTTTTTGTCTATTCTTTTGCCCACTGAAGAGAGCTCTTGTGCCAAAATAGTTTTGAATTGTAATAGTGACATATGGTTTTTCTTTTGGTCTAATTGTTTGTCAATCCTCCTTGAGAGCAGCAAGGCATCGACTACAACAACATCTATCATATAATAGAATATTCTCATATACCATTTTTTGCTTTTCAATTTGCTGGGATAAAGTCCCAGCAGAGAATCTTGCGATTCAACGCCGCCCATAAGCATGTTGTACACAGTGACTATAGCTAGACCTTCAATATCTTTTTTTGCAGTTTTCTGATTTGAAAAATCTTTTTAGTTCCTGAAAAGGTCGATATCAGTGAAACCATCTGGTTATCATACCATTGACAGCATGAATGCTTTTCCCATCCGCGATGGCGGAATTTTGTTCATAATAACCCCTAGTTTTTCTTCATTTCTTTTTGCGTTATGGTTTTTAGTACGCTGAAGCGGTTTGATCTGACCGTTGCTACACTATTTATACCTCCATTTCTAAAAAAAACTAATAAACGCAGGCTCGAGAAATAATTGTCATAATACACTTTGTGGAAGACATTTTTTGAAATGTACCTACACAAACGAACTATTACATTACTAGCTGCCCCTAAATCTGGTTCTGCATCCGTTATTTGTATGTTTGCTTTATTATTTGTAAACAATTTAAAATTGTTGGTTATGCCACTAGCACCGGAAGTAACATACATTTTATAACCCCGATTGTGGGGTTTTTAAGGCTTGTAGGTCTTCATAGAAGTCCTTCCTTTAAATGGAATTATCTGTTCGTTACAGGAAAGATTTTCTTGCAAAGGTAATTGCTTACAGACTGCTTTTATTTGCTCATGCACTGGCATAATTTTATTTGTATTCCTAGTAGATTGATTATTATCACTAAAATGAAGAAAGCGTTTTATTTCCTCAAATCTGTTCACTGTCGTAACATCTGCTACTTGTGGAGTTCTGGTTTGAGGAGCCTAATATCTTCTAGTTGAGTGCTGTCTTATCAAAGACATCCAAAGAACAGTACCCAGGAATTGCTCTATTTCATTTGAATTAGTAGCAAACGGCTTATTTGGCCTTTGTTGAGTACTATATAGATAGGTTTGGTTGACTATGTAAGAAATAAAATCATCAGTCATGGAGAATTTGAACAATTCAACAGAGTCTTGTAAATTGAGGATGTGATCAGGAAGACTTGCGTTGCCTAAAAATAAATTTTCGCGGGGTATTCTGGTAGTTCTTGTATTCTTTCAAACTATTTTATCCTTCTTTTTCTTTGAATCGACCTATTTATTTGCAGGAAGCCCAAACAATTGTGCTAGAGGCATTTCATCCTCAAGGTCTTCTAAATCTAATTCCACTTCTATGAAAGCATTTTCATTATTTATCTGTTCTTCCACTGGAAGAAATTTCACAGCTTATTACAATCCTCAAGTATATGACTAAAAATATATTAACTTCATCGTCATTGTCGTCAGATAGTTCTGAATCTTTACTGTCAGAAGGGATATCACGAATGATCGTCTTTTTAGCCTATAAGAACACCCAGAACTTATTTCTAGGAAATCCATTTCAATTCTACAACAGAAGCTACTGATAGTAATATAAATACATCCACTGAATATAAGAACTTTGAATGCATGTTGTTCCCAATCGGGAGCACATATTGTACGTGTTTCTAAGTACAAATATTTGAATAAATCAAAAATATTGCATTAGTCCATTGCTAATATTGTTTACTAAACACATAAGTATAAAACACTTACCTGATGTACGATTTGAGAGCGGAATTTTTTAGAATAAAATTAGCACACCGGTAACTACCACTAGAACTTAACCTTCAAGCGAAATCTTACAAATGGATGTTGGAATGAGACATCTACAGACAAGTAGTGTAACACTGAGTGTAAAACTAAGCAGCAAACAGTTTCATATTGGTTTAAATATCAATTCGATAAAAGACAGGACTACAATCGGACCTATAATATTATGTTCCCATTTGGGAACAATATGCAATATAGGATTAACGTGAACACATTTCATACAAATAGTCAAATATATAAATAAATTAATGATCCCACTATAAGTATGGTTTTGTCAAGCGCGATTTTGCACAATCGGTACTTAAAGAACTACAGGAACAGGTTATAAAAAACTAACTTCCCTTTACCTTCCTTTTTAGGTGTGTAGACGACTCAATCTGTGGCAGGTTGATTGATCCACGTAATAACATACTAAACCACTTTCATAGGGTTCACTAGAAAATACAATTCACTACAGAAATTTAAAAAAAATAATATACTAAACTTCCTCGATATTCTGATTGTAACAGCTTTTTATAAAAGAAAAAATGAAAAAAATTGCGAATTAATTACTTTTAATCCTAAATAAGCTTTCATATTCATCACAAATTTTAGTCCCAGATGAAAACAATAAACAATCAGTTATTTCCTTTTAAATCTATTGTAGGCTTAAATTCCATACTTTCTTGCAATAACAAATCACATGCTTCGGTTGCATTGCACTAACTCAAAATCTTGTTGTCAAAGTTTCAAGGCATGTTTAGCATTTGATATTGGAGGTGAATACTTTATTATTCGCAATTATTTCAAGGTTTCGGAGTTATTTTATAAACACCGCTGGTGGTCCGTTCCTGTTTTGTTAAAAATATATCTTTTCTTGCATAGATCCGTGTAGATAGGGTTTCCTAGAACAAATCCTTCTCTTGAACGACATTGATAGTTTTGTCACCCCACGATGCTCGAAGTTGAGTCGCGGATGCGCAAATGCAAATTAAGGAAATTTTAATACGGTTTATCCCTTCAGAGATAGTGGTCTTAAGGGGCATTATTTGTTCGATGCAAATGCACTATTGATGTCAATAAACTTGTATGGCCCCACCTAGTTAGTATTCTGCAACAGGGCACAGTAGTTTTATCAGAGTGATTATCGCCAAATCGTTATTATTGCCGAGTGATTTATTCTGTTGCAAAATTTGTCAAAGAATTTATAAAACGCCGGTTGTTTTAAACAACTTCCCCCAAGACTTGAGGTATCAACATACCCGTTAAACTATCTAAATGTCAAAGCACCGTTTTTCTAGTCCATATAATTTTTTTGTAAAACAGGAATTATATTAGAACTTCCATTATTAGTTTCCGATATTTTGTGAAAGAATAGAACTTAAGTGAATTACCGTTCAAAATTTGTAACAATTTGATCTTTCTTTTGTTTTTCTCATTGGCGAGAGGCCGGACTAAAGAAGTTTTTCTAAAAAATTTCTTTGTGTAATGAATTTTAACAAATTCTTCTTGTAGAAAAGAAGAAAAGCTACTAAATTTTCCTATTCTGTAATTTAAAATTTAGCTAATTTATATTTTGAAAGAACTGAAGGTAAGTATTTAATTGATATGTCAGTCATAATTGAGTTAACAAATTTTTAATGCGTAAACTATTTAATAATTGTGGTTGAGTACTGTAAAAATCAAAAACTTGTGATATTATCCGGTGATGTTACTGAATATGAATTTTATAGTGTTATTATGATAAAAAAAAATCTATTTCTCGAAATTCAAATAAACGCGTCATTACGTTGGTAATTTTCTTGTGTCTTGGTAGTTCAAGAGTAGTATATTCTAAATCTTTTTTTGATTGGGAAATGGACTTAAGCGAATGAGATAAGACCTACCTTGTATATTGTGCTATTATTTTTATCCAAGAATGTTGGTAAATAATAAATACACTAAAGGGTATTCTGTATATGTCCTTCAAAATAAGTAATACTAGTTAGATACAGTGGCGTCCAACTTAAAATTACATTTTCTTATATTCAATTAAGCAAATTCAGCCCCAACCCACCTCTAGCTCTACCTTGCGGTAACAGCCAAGTTAGCCGAAGGTACACAATTCAATTTAGACTCTATGTCTTTAAAATATACAACTCCAGTAAGTGTTTCCCAACTTGGGTCCGTTTTGCTACTATGTCTCATCAAGGTGGGGGCCCGAAAATATTTTTTTTACATTTGCACTAGATTAGGTGGGGAACTTTTTGTATCTGTTGCACGCTTTATTTTATTGCCGTCATAACGTATAAAGCTAGTCCAGATGAGGGTCGTAGTAGGTCGGTGACTATAGCAAGTTTATGCGATGTAAGGCAATTGTATTTGTATCGGCAGTTTAGTTATTAGTGGTGCTAAATTTAATTATAAAACGTTAAACCATAATAACCGAAAACTAAACCCGAAATGGTGTACCAAGAGCGAGTGGCCAGAAAGTATTTAAATTTTCTGTTGCAGCACTTTGTAGTTCACGAAACATCTGTGATATTTATTTATTTGTTCCAACGTTTCGGTACTCTGCTACCGAAAATTAGGCAGATCTGTGTGTGTGTATGTGTGTGGGGAGGGGGGGGAGGCGTCCGTGTGTGTGTGTGTGACATGTGTTATGTGTGTGGGTGAGGGCGTGTGTGTATGAATGTGTCTGTGGTGTTGATATTTGTGTTACGTTCCACTTCAAGGACCAGGACCATCGGCAGCCGGAAATTTAAGCCGTCAAGGAAGAACGCGCAACAAATACTAACCTTATCAGTCCGGACCATCGGATATTAAAATGGTAATATAAGTGTGTGAATTGGTGTTTGCATTTGTACAGTGTTTGAGAGGTGTTTGTGTGTTTCTGTGTTATTTGTATCCGCCTTGCCCCCCGTAGGACCATCGGCAGCCAGAAATCCAGTCTTCGGAGAAGAATTCTTAGCTGATGTACTTGAAGTGTTTTTGAAATTTTAATTTGTGTTTATGTTTGCTCAGGTTACCAAAAGGTTGGATTGAATTAGTATAATTTTATACAAGTTTGACACTTATACTATTGTATTAAAAGCGATGTCCTTTCAGAGGAAATGATTTGTTTGTTGTACTATTTACCTCGGGTATACGTAACTTTGTTTCTTAAAATTTAGCGTTAGTAAAAAAAAATTTCTTATTCTACGACTTAAGATTAACTTATACTACCTCTGTTCGTTATTATTTGTTGGAGGCGGGAATGCTAATATGTTGGAGCATGCAAAATCTACATATAAGGGGGTTAGATTGTTTCAAATCCGGATTGATGCTTTGATCTTGTTGCTTCTTGTCATTAAGAGCGGTGCTCTTGGAATACCAGGTGATCGGTCTCCGGTTTCCAAGGCAGAGCCCAGGAGCAGTGGTACTTTTGTGTCTCTGTCCGGGTAGTTTTGTTTATGTTCTTTACCCGTCAAGATAACGTTGGTGGATATTTGCCGTGGTTTTTTGTGCGAATGCATTTTAAGTGTGGGAAAAGATTTTCGTTCCAAATCATCGCGTGTAAGATCTTGTTTAGTAATGTTTGTCTATGTGTGTTAAGGTGCGGTTGTAAGTAATTACACTCGAATACTAGATGTTCCGGTGTTCCGATTTCTCCGCACGTGCATAGGTTGTTAATTAAATTTATACGTTCTCTGTATATTGGGTAGGATCCGTGGCCAGTTAGGTAATCAATAAATTCTTGACTGAACTCTAGAGATTTTGCTTTTAAGCGGTCTTTGATATTTGAGATTATTGCATACACCCTTTTACCGGTTGTGAATTGATCCCAAAGTTTCTGCCATTCTGCAAGTATGTAGTTCTTTATTTCCGTCTTTGTCGTGGGCAGTTGGTTTGTGTTTAAGATGTGTTGTAGTTGTTAGTTCTCATTGTGTGTAAGATAGTACATTGCAGCTCGTTGTTTCACTACTAGGTCCAGGGGCATAGTTTCAACCAGTGCATAAAGTTCATTATGTGCTGTAGTCCCATAAACCCCGTCAGCCGCAGTAAAACACTTTGTTGTGTACTGTTAATGTTTTGTCTAGGTTTGATTTTGTTAAGGCGATGTCCGCAGGTGCTCGTGGCATATGATACCATAGCTCCGAGCACACTGTTGAGATAAAGCCTTACGCTATTAAGTGGTATATTATAAGTCCTTTGAGCCAGCGTTGCGATGTTCTGCATAGCAGAAGTTGCACTTGCATACACGGTGTATATATGTGTTGAGCAATTCTGTTCCTTGTCTAATCTTAAGCCCAGATAGTTTGTGTTTTATGTTCGGCTAATATATACTCCTTCTAGTTTGATGGTGGGATCCCTTTGTAGGGAACCCTTTATCATAGGGTAATTTTTTTTTGTGGTATTATAGTTATTTTGTGGAATTTGCTCCAATATTGTTTCCGTTAGAGCGATGTCAGCCTTACGTTCGATTTCCCTCTTGGAATTAATTCTCTTCCACCACCAGCAAGATGTCGTTGGCGTATGCAATCGTCGACAACACCTGGCCAATAGTGTCCAGCTTTTTGAGGAATTCATCCATTACAATATACCAAAAAAGTAGCCCGCATACGGAGTACTGCGGTCAACGCATGTTTATGTGTTCGGTAATGTTCTCCGTGACTTTAATGGGTACGTACCTGTCTCGGTAGTATAGCTCTTGAAGGAATGGTACAGTTGTGATGGACAATTTATGGTAGTAAGTTTGGTAAAACGTGAAGGCCACCAAAGATTTCTAAATGCGCCTTTTATGTCCACTAATATTAATAGCTCGTATTTTCTGTCTGTTTGCTTGATGGTTTGTATGGCTTGGTTTATGACGTCCTCCGTCGTTTTGTTTTCTGTGGAGCCGTATTGTCGTGGATGTACTCTTGTGGTTTGTCTGTGGTCCTGCATTCGTTTACATAATCGTTTTTCGTACGTTTTTTCTACGCTGTTCAAAATATATATGGGTCGGTAAGGGTCTGGTAGTTAGGAGTCTTTACCTTCCTTTTTAGGAATAATCACCACATTCGCCTGTTTGCAAGTGTTTGGAAAAACCGCTTATGGTATGCATTCTTTGTACAGTGTTGTTAGCATTGGCGTTAATTTATTTAGTAGCGCAACCCCAATCTCCGCAAAGATTCCATCCGGTCTGGGTGCTTTCCTGCTCTTTGACTGGCATAGTGCGTGTCTCACTTCGTCTTCTGTGAAAGGATCTAGGTTGTCAATTTGTGTGTTCCATGGTCGGTTACCTTGGTTGTTTCTGTCATTTACTCCTTGTCGTCCAGTCGTTGTTCCTCAGTGTCGTCTTAAACGTTGTCATCGGGCAAAGTTGGTTGTAATTGTAGTGTCTGTTATGATAAGATTAACAGATAGAACAATTGCATTATGCAGAAAAGGACGGTTGGAAAAGCAAAAACAATTTAACAGAAAAACTATCTGCCAAGGTTAATGAACAATATTCTTAGAAAACAAAATTAGCAAACACTACAATAAAAATCAAATAAATATCAACAAACATAAAAATAAATAAAATATGAAAGCATACGATTTTTCGAAAAATTGTTTGGAAACCTTCAACATTTTTTAAAAGATACAATTTAACAGTTCCGCACAGATCATTCAACTTAGTAGGAAGTTGTACCGTGAACTAAAATATAAATCACAAAAAAGCTAACAGACACACATTATGTAGCAAATACCTTGGAAGATCAATTACAACGCAATATATATTTCGGAAAAAGCTGACAAGATTTGTTAAATAGATTTAGCGGTCACAAATACCACAAACAGAACACTGCTCTTACGAAACATGTGAAACGAACAATACATAAAATTGAATATAATAAAACAAAACTTCATACACACACATTGCTTGTAACAATTTTTTTGGCGATTATAAAAGCTTATAAATTTAATTATAAAGTACACTGCATTGTTTATTCATATAAACAATTAATTTCACGAAGTTAATAAATGTTCAGATCAGTGCCGTATAATTCAATCACGAGTCATATATTATGTAATAATAATAATATAGGCTCTACTCGCAAACGTTGGTTATTTGAACTGCATTTCCAATCTCAGACGATTTTTGTGCCTTGTGCGCATCTCGTTGACAGAAGGATCAGTCTGGCTCGACCAGTCGCTGCAGTTAGAAGCACCATAGGTATCAATAAGGTCCCAGACACCGTTGTACGCATCGCAATAAACGTGGTAGCGTAGTCAAGTGCAGAATGCACTTGACTTTTGTTTGTTTCTGATAACGGTAAGCAAGTTAAATAATTATTAAGGTAGACTAAATGATTTTATTATAGCGCTCACCGATAACTATAACTCTCCGATTAATTTTTGATCTCGATAACTCACACGTTCAGTAATTTTTAATTTCACTAATTCACAATTTATATGGTTACAAATTTACAAGTTCAGATATCACGTTTTAATTTCTCGGTTTACCGTTAAATAATCTCGTTTTAAGATAAGTTAAAGAAGAGTCGTATATAATGAACATTGAATAGCTCGCTTTATGAATTTATTTTATATTTCGATTTACTTCAATGGATTGCACAGCAAGTTGATGAAAATGGTTTCCTATAATGGTCCAGTATTATACGTTGTAATACATTTAATTCGTCACTAGTTCCAAACAAGAAGCTCAAACTTATGCTTTGTAAGATGCAGGTGCGAAAGTTCGCTGACGACACTTGTTTGTCCAAAAATCGCAGGCTAACACATGTGGTCTCAACAAGCAATTTGTTACAATGAAATTCAAAGTGCAACTAGTTGCTAAAGTAAGCGTTTGCCGAAGGACTTTACCTGACAACAGCTGTTTTGAATTGAAACTAAAATGGTAGCGTTTTTAATTTGTTTTACGAGGAAGTCGAAAGAACTTTTATCGTTTGAATTTCATTATAGTAAAAATTATTGCTATAAATAATTAAGATTATTAATCTCTTTATTTAATCCTGAAAAGTATTTTATTCAAATTCTATAATACATAAAGCAATTATGAGAACTAATTTTATTTAGCTTTGAATATATAACAAATATTTGAAAACTAAGGTAAACAGATCTGTGCATTTTGGGTACCTAAAAACTTTACGGTCATATTTAATTCATTGGTGACATTTTGATTCCTAGTAAAAATTATCAAACTTCTTGTATTTAAATATCTGAGTCCAAAACATTAGACCACGCTTTTTATTGTACATTTTTGTATATAAATTTTGAAACAGAAGAAGGCAAATTTAATTAAAGAACCATCATTTGATTCAATTGAACAACTGTTTTATTTTGGACAAGTGCGTCCAAAGGTAGAAATAAATAAGGTAAAAGAAAATATATCCTTTTTTATAAAGAATAACTTTGTTGGTTGTGATACAACGAACAAGTACTAAACAGCTCTATCAAGAAACTTAATATTTAGATTTCCTTTTGCTATTTATGTTTAACTTTTAGGTATTAATAACTAATCATTTTCTTTATTGTATAAGGTTGCAAGAGTGTATCTCTTGCGTTCTTCGTTATTATAATAACCTTGTTTTCTTTCAGATCCAGCGTGTTTGCAGTAAAAGCGATTTTTCCCCTAAGGATTTCAAAGTTCTCCCTTACGGTAAACCGTGCCCTATCAATTCTAGGACTTGGTAGCGCGCATTTTGCACCCCCTATTTTTATTTGAGAGTCAGTATACAAAACAGTATTTTTTTGTGAAACCCACGACAACTCCTCATAAGCTCTACCCGAGGAATAGACCCCTAGCTTAGTCAGAAGATTGTCGATTTGCTTTCACTATAAAGCTGAAGTTTTTTATTGGCACAATACCTTCGATTTTTACACTAGCGCTCAACGTTTGGGGATGTCGA
The DNA here is from genome assembly GCA_036346225.1 of Platerodrilus igneus. NCBI lineage: Eukaryota > Metazoa > Arthropoda > Insecta > Coleoptera > Lycidae > Platerodrilus > Platerodrilus igneus. The sequence continues at coordinate 83,069 of JARFIW010001745.1, read as the reverse complement.
TATTTTTAAAGACTAAGAAAAAACACTAATATCTTAAATGATGTACGCAATTAAATCAATATATGACAAAATAGACATATAATAATTCATAATCGAAATGTAAATTAGGTATCGCCCTATACATATATTTTTACTTCCAAGTCATACCAAATAACAAGTACGCACTGATTAAACTGATCTACCGTCAAGGACTTTGAATCACATTAGCCATTCTACTAACATTTTATCAACTGACTAATTATTTATCTTATTTATTTATTTACTTACCGGGAAACCCCCTTTTTACCAACACTTACAAATATTTACAACAGCATGTTGTAACGGGCATTTTTTGTACCGTAACATTTTTACGCTGTTTCCCAATTTATAAATACATTTCTACAAATTACTATTTTTATATTTGATACTTATTAACTCCTTAGGCGAGTGCATCGTATTATAATGAGTAGATAACAAACTTAGCACAGAATATGTGTATCAAATATTTGATATTTTGTAAGGTGAAAGTTAATTATAGAGTGCATCGTTCTCGCCTTGCCTTAAAGATAAGTTTTGTTCCTTATGTGGTTATTAGCAAGTCTAGATAAGAGACGATAAGAAGTGTCATGGAACGAGTTGAATAAACAGGCGAAGAGTCGTGTTTTGTTCTTTATACCGATATACTTAAGTACGTTAAAAATTCTGTTTTCCTTTTTGCTTTGACTAGTGAGAATTAATGCGGAATTTTAATTTTCGTATTGTTCATGTACGAGCACGGCACGCTTTTTTTGTTGTTTTCTTGTGAAATAAAAATTGTATATTAACCGGACAAAAGTGTTCTACGGAACATTTTGACGGACGTACTTAAGTGATACACGTGCTTTACCCGTTATGGTTCTTTTTTTAGTTGTTTTGTCTTTTGATATTAAAATTGTGTGTGTGCGATCTAGTTTCGCGGTACTTTTTTCTTTCTTTTCGGAGTGGCGCATACTTTAAATTATTTAACTACAGTGCTACTGTAATTTCTGAATTTTTTTAACAACAAAGAACCTAAAATAGATCATTGCTTGAGCAAATTTCGTGATTTGCGAAACATAACAGATTACCGGCTGACAAAGGTATTGGTTGAAGTTTCTCACTGCTTTTGAAGATGTTTATGAAACTAATGTACCTTTGGTCCCAGTTGAAATTAAACTAGTGCTTCAGAATATTTCGAAATTATTGTCTTAGGAAATAGAATTGCCGAGAAATTTATCAAGGCTACATAATCCCGACGTGTGATAACGTCTGCTGTTAACACCAGTGAAATACGTAGGTGTGATTAGTGTGACGTGTCAGAAGTTCCATCAACACCCTGACAGTCAAGGGTGAAGTGCTTCGTTAGTGCAGGACATCGTTGAATCTCACACTTCCGTTGCAAGGAGGCGTTGCTGAAGGACTTTTGTAAGTAAACCATTTCCTACTGATTATTACGTTACATATCTATCCGTTGCTTTACCATATCTTTGTTTTTCTGATACCTTTTACAATAGACTTGCATGCTATTTTAAGACATAGAGAAAAAAAAAGAAAGAAAGTAAAAAATCAATACTACTAAATTAGTCATACCAATTGTGTCTTACCTATTTATTTACTGAATTACTCATATCAATTGTGTCTTACCTATTTATTTTTTTTACATTTTGTCTGATTTATGTTTAATTGGTGTGTGAGGAAACGTTTCTGCTACTCCCCCAATATTACCTCACTTTGTACTAAAAATTTTTGTATTGCTTTTACCGTTGTTATATTATATAGATTATCCAAACAGTTCTTTTTTTTACATTCTACAAGGTACTGAATAATGTTAGACTCATCATTGCTGCTATGCTTATTCTTTTTTTTTTCAGGTTTGCTTAACTATTTTTCTTGCAGGTATTGTCACTAATTTCTTACAGCCGCGTACATCATATGTTAGTCTGCTTTCTACAACCCCCCCTACTCTCCGATTGAGCCGGGTCATTTCTTGACTTTCTTTGTGTTACGTATCATAGATTTTTGGCGGCCAACGTGGCAGCCGCTAATTTAACGTCACAATGTTATAGTAAAAAACAACACAAAACAAAAAACAAAAAGCATAAAAGCACATTCTAAAACATAAACAATTAATCTAAATGAACATTGATCTAATTTCTTGCTAACAACATTTTCCGCAAAGTACTACAACATTCAGCTAATTTTTTGTTGCGATCATGTTGTAAATATAATTCTATACAAATATGTTAAAAAAAGTTGTTACGTTCATTTTCGTAAATCATTAATTAGTTATATACAATAATTTTTATCTTAAATTCCTTTGGCGTTCAACACAAAAATTAATTCCGTTAATTAAAAATAACCCTTTCGTGTATTAAAATTTGTATGGTAATTAATAATAAATATCCTATCTATGTCAGTTGATAAATCTTTGTGCTTCATTAGAAAAATAAATATCCTTTCTAAGAATTTCGTCCTATGGAATTTACCCTTTAATTAGATAGGCGACTTTCCAAGTATTTTAATAATTAAATGCTGGTGTGTTTTCCCTTTTTAAAGAATTCGGCGAATTTATTTTAATAAAATTAGGGTTTTCCTGGTTTATTTCCTTGCTTTGGTGCTTTAACAAATGTAACAATTCATTTGCTGTTCGAATAGCCACAATAAAGCACGTTCTATTTGGCTTCGTTCGTTATCTTTATGTGAATTTCCGGCACGCATTATTTAGCGTGGTGAGTATATGGAGTTTATATAAAACAATACGTTTCGGCTTTAATAAATTAATTTATTGTCCGTAAATATTTTAGCTTCTTGCGGAAGACACGTTAATCCCTTGAGCTGCGCTTCTTTTGAGGACTGCAAAGTCAAATGCGTTCCGCCTAGACGTAAGCTTGCCTGTTCGCTGAAGAATACCAGCGACTGGTTCCACCTTGATGCCAGTAACTCGAGGGTGAGTTCTGTTTTTGCTTTCCTTTGTAAGCGCTTCTGATTTCGGAACCAGAACGCCTGGGGTTTTACCGGTCAGAGATGGCATTTCTAAATTTAATTATCATTGATTAAAAATTACTGAACTATTTTGGTACTTACTGCTTTCTTTCTTTTTTGGATGAATGCTTTACTATTTGTTTTAAATAACTAAAAAAAAACTTACTACTTATTAAAAAAAAGAAAATTGTTTAAAGACTTGCTGGCGCAATTGAAAATGTTGCCATTATCCGTGTAAATTTAGTTTAAGTGTATATTTACGATATTCTAGAGCTGGGAACCCCTAGCTGTAATGCCTGTGCTGTTATCGTTAAAGCTTTACCTGATCCTGTTTCGTTACCTACTCTTATTCCTTTTTCTCATGCTGACAAAATGCTACTTACTTCTGTTCTTGTAACTAAGGTTGGTGACATCCTAGTTGATGTTCTTTTGTCTAATGCTGACGAACTTCTACCTGATTCTGCTGCTTTTCCTAGGGTTGATATTCTTACAGCCAATGCTGTTTCCGTTCCTAACTGTGATACTTCTAGTCCTGCACATAACGTCAATGAAATTTAATCTACTTTTGTCCCTTTCTCTAACGTAACTGAAGTGTGTTCCGCTTGTGCTTCTTTCCGTCCGGTTGCTTTTCGTACAGCCAATACTTTTTCTTTTTCTACCCTTGATATTCTGACAACCCATGATGTTTTCTTTTCTGCCGTCCACCTTCTTACCACCCATCCTAACAATAAACGACGTCCTTCTAAGACGCGGTTTGAGTTTTCTAAACTACCCTTGCCACCTACTAAACGTAGTTCTGTAACTACTACACCTCCTGCTATTCCTATTTGGCAGTAAACTGCCCTGAAGAGGCAGACTTTGTTCTATGCTTCTTCTGAACCTGAGGATATAGGTCGGCAAAACCCTAATGTCCTTGATCTTGTTTCGTTCTCCTTCTGGCGGCGTAAACGCCTTAAGCCCAATACCTAGTCCTCGAGCCCCCGATTCTGATGTCGACTTTGCTCTTCCTCGGATTTGATTTTTGGACTTACGATTTCGTTTACTTCCTTGTTTTGCCAGATTTTTTTCGTTTTCCTGTTGTTTTTTTTCTTTTTCACCCGTGTGGGTCCGGGAATAGTATAGTCCCATGGTACGACCTGCCTGTCGTAAGAGGCGACTACAGCGGTCCAACACATACACATACAGACTTCATACACACATACACACACTATATACACGCACACACTTCATGCATCCACTCATTTCTGTTTGGTTCTCTTTCGTTTGTTCTCGTTTTGGGTATTTTTTTTCCCCCGTGTGGGTCCGGGAATAGAATAGCCCCATGGTATGACCTGCCTGTTGTAAGAGGCGACTACAGCGGTCAAACACATACACACACGCACACTTTATACACGCATAACACATACCCACACCCTTCTTACACCTACACACACACACACCTACACCCATACACACACACCAACTCATACCTAACTACACTGGAATTTTGTTTTATTTTCTTTTGTGCGATTTTAGTTTTGTTTTTGGGTTTTATACTTGGTGTTGGTATTATTCTTTTTTGGTTTTTTCTTTTTCCTCTCGTTCCTTTCATTCCATTTTCCTTTCCCTATCCTTTTGCTGGTCTTCTTTGCCGTCGGTCCCTATACCGATTGTGTTTCGTCCATCCGCTCCTGTGATAGGTGCTTTCTAGTCCGTCTTTCTTTCTTCGGAAATCACGACTCAGTCGACTTTAGGACTAGTCAGCATTTCTCTTTTTCGGTTTTCGTTCGTTGCGATTCCTCGTTACCACAGTTGAGAGTATATCGTTTCCTTTACCAGTGTTCCTCCTCTCTTCTTCTCGTGTTCCTTTGTTGTTCCTTTTGTTTACTTGAGGCTTGACCTTTGAGTCCCCTTCTGACTGTACTGTTGGTTTTCTCCCTCGTTCCTTTACTTCTTTTGAGGTTGAAGACCTTACTGTTTCTTCCCAAGAAATAACCGTCCTCCGACGACTTTTTCAGTGTCGATGCCATTCCATCTTTGTCCTCGACGATTGTTACCTTTCCCTTCTTCTTTTCCTATGTCCTTTCCATGTTTGGTTTTGATCCGGTTTTTTGGTCCGTCGAGCCGGATGCAAACTCTTTTTAAGATTTTTTTGAGTGTTCCCGTTAGTTTTTTTGTAACGAGTTTTTTTTTAGTTTCCAAACTAATTTTTTTTTTGTTGATCCTACCCACTCCCATTATTTTGCTTCCCGACTCCGACCTTTTAATTTTACTGGGGGGGATTTGTTACGTTCATTTTCGTAAATCATTAATTAGTTATATACAATAATTTTTATCTTAAATTCCTTTGGCGTTCAACACAAAAATTAATTCCGTTAATTAAAAATAACCCTTTCGTGTATTAAAATTTGTATGGTAATGAATAATAAATATCCTATCTATGTCAGTTGATAAATCTTTGTGCGTCATTAGAAAAATAAATATCATTTCTAAGAATTTCGTCCCGTGGAATTTACGCCTTGATTAGATAGGCGACTTTCCAAGTATTTTAATAATTAAATGCTGGTGTGTTTTCCCTTTTTAAAAAATTCGGCGAATTTATTTCAATAAAATTAGGGTTTTCCTGGTTTATTTCCTTGCTTTGGTGCTTTAACAAATGTAACAATTCATTTGCTGTTCGAATAGCCACAAGAAAGCACGTTCTATTTGGCTTCGTTCGTTATCTTTATGTGAATTTCCGGCACGCATTATTTAGCGTGGTGAGTATATGAAGTTTATATAAAACAATACGTTTCGGCTTTATAAAATTAATTTATTGTCCGTAAATATTCTAGCTTCCTGCGGGGACACGTTACTCTCTTGAGCTGCGCTTCTTTTGGGGACTGCAAGGTCAAATGCGCTCCGCCTAGACGTAAGCGTGCCTGTTCGCTGAAGCAGACCAGCGACTGGTTTCACCCTGGTGCCAGTAACTCGAGGGTGAGTTCTGTTTTTGCTTTTCTTGGTAAGCGCTTCTGATTTCGGAACCAGAACGCCTGGGGTTTTACCGGTCAGAGATGGCATTTCTAAATTTAATTATCATCAATTAAAAATTACTGAACTATTTTGGTACTTACTGCTTTCTTTCTTTTTTGGATGAATGCTTTACTATTTGCTTTAAATAACTAAAAAAACTTACTACCTATTAAAAAAAAATTGTTTAAAGACTTGCTGGCACAATTGAAAATGTTGCCATTATGAGTGTAAATTTAGTTTAAGTTTATATTTACGATATTTTAGAGCTGTGGTTTTTAGGTTTGCGTTTGGTTTTTTCTTTTCTTACTAAATACTGTCAGGGGGTTATTACCTAAAAATTACAGCTCTCCATTTTTTGGGTAATTTTTTCGAATATTTAAGGGTTTGTAATAATGTATTTATAAATTGGGGACATTGACTTTTTTGGGTTAGGTTTTGGGAATACTGTATTCTGTGTATATATTTTGTTTAATTATAAGTTCTTTCTTTTCCGTTGTATGTTTTCTTCTGAGTGTGAAGGAGTGAGTGTATATATTTTTTTCTATTTATTTCAGGTTTCTTTTTCAATTTAGCTATAGGTATAAGACCCCGCCCACTCGCCGATTGAGCCCGGTCATTTTTTTCCTTCTTTTTCTTGGTTTTTTTTAAGTTACGTCGATGTACGTAGCAAAGTGTAGATATGCAAATTTTATAAAACCTATCAAAAGGCTAAATAGCTTGACAACATAACATTTATAAAAAATTTAAATGTGAAAAGTGAATAATTATCGAGGGAATATTCATTCTCCCACAAATTTCTTAAAAATGACACTGTTAATGACTTAATAGCCCGCGTTCACTGTTTTGTTTTATTTGCTTTAACCCTTATAATTTGATTACCGATGCTGCATAAGTCATCTGCATAGTATCTATAACCTGACCTTGAAATAATGTCCAATCTAGTCAAACGTTAGCAAAATCGATGTAGTCCGACTTGTTTTTTGTTATTTTTTAGTATAATTGTCGCTGCTGAATAAAAAACCAAAATGTATTCTTAAGTGATATCTTATTATTGAATAAAAAATACAATTAAAACAAGTACTTTGGCGTGTTTCTTTAATTACTTCAGGAAAAACTAAAGCCACGTTAGGCATTTATTGTATGAAATATTTACCATTCGACATGGGTGAATTCAGCTAATTGTTGAATTAAAAAATGGATGGATAATAACCGTCATACAATTATAAGATTTTCACAATAATTAGTATACATCTTGTAGGAGTATTCATCAATTATTAATATCAATATCTACTTGTAATTATAGAAACGGTTTTTTAATATTTGTGATTGTATGAATAATAGTGAACTCCTTTAGTCCTAATAATTATCCCAATTATTCTTTCAGAGATGAATACGACATCTAGATTTAGCAATCTAAAATTACCTTTAAATATATTAAAAGGTATACGATTGTTGATGAAAAACAGAAAAAAAATTAAAGCTGTAAGGATGACTGCAGTTGTTTATATGCTACCATGCACTTTTGTAGTTTATACACAAATAATACAATTTTCAAAGTTTTCCGGCAGTGTTTTTTAATTTTGCTACGTACATTGACGTAACCTATAAAAAAAACCAAGAATGAGAAAGAAAGAATGCCCGGGCTCAATCGGTGAGTGGGCGGGGTTTTATACCTATAGATAAATTAAAACAAACCTGAAATAAATAGAGAGAAAAAAATATATACACTCACTCATTTACACTCAAAACAAAACACACAAAGAAAAAAAGAACTTATAATTAAACGAAATATTTACAGAACACAGTAAAAATTATTCATGAAAATGGCGAGCTGTAGTTTTTAGGTAATTACCCCCTGACATTAATTAGTAAAAAAAGAAAGAACCAAACGCAACCCTAAAAAGCACGGCTCTGGATCATCGTAAATATAAACTTAACCTATATTTCTAAACATAATGGAAACAACATTTTCAAATATGCCAGCAAGTCTTTAAACCGTTTTTACCTAAATAAGTATATTTTTAGTGATTTATAAACAAATAGTAAAGCAGTAATTAAAGAGCAGTTAATACCAAAATAGTTCAATAAATTTCATATATAGGAATTAAATTTAGAAAGGCCATATTTGAACGGTAAAGCTTCAGGCGTTCTGGTTCCAAAGTAAGTAGCGAATACAAAGAAAAACTTACCCTCGAGTTGCTGACGTCGAGGTTGACTCAGTCGCTTGTCCACGTCAGCGAGTAGGTAGGCCTACGCCTAGGAAGAACGCGTTTGGCCTCCCATTACCAGAAGAAACGACAGCTCAAGGGATTAACGTGTCACCCGCAGGAAGCTAAAATAATAACCAACAATAGATTAATTTATTAAAACCGAAAAGTACCGTTTTATAAACTCTAAATACTCATCACGCTATATAATGCGTGCCAGAAATTCGCATAACGAAAAACGGAACGAAGTAAAGCAGGACAGATGTTTTCTTGTTGCTATTCAAACAGAAAGTGAATATTAAATTGGTTTAGTTAAAGCACCAAAGCTCAACGTAAACTTGTCGTCAAGAAAATAACAGAGGAAAACCATATTTTATTGAGATAATTTCGCCGAATTCTTTAAAAAAGGAAAACACACTAACCTTAATTATTGAATACTTGGAAAGACGCATATCTAATTATGGCGTAAATTCCACGGTAAGAAATTCTTAAAAAGGATATTTATTTTTCTAAGGAGCAGAACGATTTATCAAGTAAAATATATAGGATATTTAGTATTAATTACAATACATTTTGAATACACGAATGGGTTATTTTAATTTACGGAATTTAATTTTTGTGTTTAACGCCAAAGGAATTTAAGTTAAAAATTATTACATATAAACTAATCAATTATTTACGAAAATGAACGTAACAATTTGTTAGTTTTTCTGAAAGAATATCAGTTTTTGCATACGTAAATAATTAAGTGAAGGACTACTATTACCCCACTCACATAATGTACTGGGATGATGAGAGGGGCTGGTGCGTTGATTATGTTAAATTAGTGTGATAGGTTGAATAAGTGGAGAAAGAAAGAACGAAAAAATGGGAGCACTTTACACAACGCTGTATCCCAAATACTATTTTCGATAGCCCTGCGAAATATAAATTTCCATAAAAAAGCTTTTGATGAACTCGAGCTTCTTCTCAAAAACAACTAAAGGTTTAATACGCATAGTATGCTTTACTATTGCAGGCATAAGAATAAACAAGTTTTAACTCGAAGCGATCTTTGCGAATATGCAAATAAACTGTTTACGCATCATTTTAAATATAAAATCACAATTCTTCCACATACGCACAAAGCACAAACCAATTTTAAGATTAAACTTTCGTTTCGGCTAAACGAGTGTGAATTCGAAATATGAGTAGATCACAGTTCGGCAAATAATGAAAAATTATTGCTGGCAAACTTTCGTAATTCAAACCCATAATAGGCTAAAGCAGATAATTGTGATTTAATATTAAAAGCGACCTCGTGTGAAGGACACGGATAATCTATGTAGAAGAAGCTACGAAGAGCCATAGCGGTTAACGGATATTCTTCTCAACAAAGATCAGCTGATTGAAACAGACATTTATGTTATGGCCCAAAAGTGAGATGAAGAGACACCGTAAGTTACGGTATTACGACTAGAACTGGCAACAAGACCGGTTTTTGATAAAACCGGTAAACCGATTTTGGTAAAACCGCAGTTATGATCAAAATCGAAAACCGGTTTAGGCAAAATCGGTTTTGGCAAACCGATTACGCTAAAACCTGTTTCGGAACAAAACCTGTTTTGGTAAAACCAACTTCGGTAAAATCGGTTTTGATAATACCGGTTTAGGTAAAACCATTTTCGGTAAAATCGGTTTTGGTGAAACCGATATTGGCAAAACGTACTCAAAAATCGATTTTGACATTAGTAACTGGGGTTACAATTTTACTCGGAAAGTATCGGTATGACGCCACTCCGCTGATTATCAAACTGCCAGCGATTATGATATTCGTTTTAATGATTTTGTTTTTTGTAGCATTGCCTGTACTTTTTCAAATTATGTTCACTGTTTTAGAATAATAGAATCATTCAATTTCTCAACAAGTTGTAGGTAGTACACAGTAACTAAGTATTAATATTAACAAAGGCAACTTCAGGTATTCTGTTTTTGTATATAAAACGTACAAAACAACACGAAATTACAAATTTATTTTACTCCCGGCTTAAGTGTCTGATTATTCTTTTCACATTCTCAGTATGGAGTTGTGTTTGCGTTTATATTTCTATTTAAGAAAGCTTTTTAGACTTGAGTGAAGTTAGCTGCCAACCAGTCAGTTGCCAAACTTACGGAAACGCTCGAACGTACAGTGGCGTACCCACTTGCTATATAATATTATAGTAAATTTACACAACGACTTATTTTCAAAACCAGCACGAAATACAGTTATTTAAAACGTGCTTTTGGCAGCGCAAACAAATTTTCCTTAACGGCCGTCCGCGGGGGCGGTAATTGCATTTTTAGAAGAAAAAACGTTTTCCTGGTTTTATGCAACTAGTTGTTTATTTTTAAAACCAATACAAGATATAGATATTAAAAGTTTTCTTTTGGTTGCGTAAACAAATTTTCCTTAGCGGCCGTCCGCGGGGGCGGTAATTGCATTTTAAGGGGAAAAAAACCTTTTCCGGGTTTTACACAAGGAGTTGTTATTTTCAAAACCAATACAAAATATAGATATTAAAAGTGCGCTTTTGGCAGAGTAGTGAAGTAAGGCCGGTCTGACTTCAAAACGGTGCACGCGTATGTTTTTCCATTGAAAGATTCAATGTAACATACGCGTGCACCGTTTTGAAGCCAGACCGATCTTATACATTTTCAATGTAACATACGTGTGGACACGTTTTGTAGTCAGACCGGCTTTATATTACTTTCAATGGAACATACGTGTGTGACTTCAAAACACACGTATGCTACGTTGAAAAAATGTAAGTGCGTGCAGAGAAAATGTGGAGCTGTTTTGAATTCGGTTTTCTAGTGAGAAGTTCCAAAGTAGGTCAGATGCAAAATATCTTGTTTAGAGGCTGCAAATACACATAGGCCTGTTTGACTTCAAAACGTGTCCACACATATGCTACGTTCAAAAAATGTAGGTGCATGTAAAAAATGTGGAGCTGTTTTGAATTCACATCAGATGTTCTCTAGCGAGAAGTTATAAAGTAGGTCAGATGCAAAATATGCTAAGGCTGGTTTAAATTCAAAGTGCGACCACTCTGCAAATACACATAGGCCGGTTTCAATTCAGAATGTGTTCACTCTTATGATAGGTTGAAAAGTATGTTAGCAAAGTACGCAGATGGTGGTAATCTGCTATATAAGGAGATTGCTCCTAATATAAATTTAATTAGTCGAAGTTTACTGCATATTTACATACCTACATATACAAACATGTATATAATTGTTATTCTGGAATTTAAATACAATAAAAACCAGTTTGTGTGCAAAGAAATTGCGGTTTTGGACTTGTTGGAAGGTGTTGTTTGGCATCAAATTTTTAAACTGCAATGCAGTCTAGTTGTTTGAGCCAAGATCATATAAAACATAACGACTGTGTGACAAGATTTATTCATGGTCATTCTTGGAATGAATCTTCAACAGCTGGAATAGTGTCATTATATATAGCGCTTTATTTGAAGCAAATTATCAGACCTGGTGGAGAAGTATGTGAGAAGAGTCTAGAAAAAAAGAAATGGATGGAAACCTATCTAATGCAAAACGTTGTAACTGATGCACTTGCACTAGGTCGTCCTAAGCTGTCGGAGTTAAAAATCAACAATGGTTTACTATGTAACATCCATTGTTATAGACACAGCAATGATAGTTTGCAATGTGCAAAACAAAATACCTTGTTATTAAAAGAATGGTTTAATAATAATAAAAAACAATAAAAAGATTGTGTCTGTATTATTGTAGTTAGTAAGAAATTTAATGCTGATGTCTGCAGAAAAACGATTGAACTCAGTCAGCACTAACGAGACTCCCAACCTTGAAAGCAATTATAATTCATCAACGCAATAGCTCTTTACTGGTTTTACAACATTTAACAAATTTTACAGATATCTCGAAATTTGCCAAAGGCAGACAGAATGATTGCATCAATTTTTCATTCTCGTTTTAAAGAATTACAAGTCGTAGTTATAAAATCGCAAACTCGGTTATCTGCAAAAAATATAAACGGGAATATTTATGAAATGCTCCAACTTCAAAAACTAGAAATAAATCTATTGAAATATATGCTATGAGTTATTTACTGGTTACTGGTTTCCCAATGTACAGATATCTCGAAATTTGCTATAGACAGACAGACTGATTGCATCAATTTTTCATTCTGGCTTTTAAAGGATAACAAATCGTAGTTATTAAATCGGGAGTAATGTGAAATGAAACACACAATGTATTTTTCTTTATATATAGAATAAACATACTATAATTCACCTAAGTTGTTTATATCTTCGTTTTTCCAAATGAGCAAACATCCCAAATATAAAGAACAGTGCTAACTCACTCCAACTCTGAACGGTAAAATATTATCTTATCGGTTCTACGAGGACTGTCTTCTTCATCTTTGATGCGAGGTCGTTTCTGGTTGTTCTTCTCCTTGTTCACTAAAAAAATTTAGATGAAGATTAGATCAAGTAAATGCATTAAGAAAATTCAATCTATATTAAGCCAACGAATACATACTGTGTATTGGTGTCATCAGGTCGTACGTTGCAATTGGTAGATCTGCTCACAGAGCCAACGATTTTTCCAGCACTTCATTTTGGATTGACTATAAACTACTCAAGAATTTTAACCCAACCTCTATCATTATTCTTTCCTGACAAGGGCAATTTTAAAAAAAGTTTTCATTTGTGATTTGTTTTACAGAACACAACTACAACTTGACAATAAAGATTGAGCGATTGTTACACACATATCTTAAGTATATAAAGATATTAAACAACAAGAACAGCAGAAAATTCAACACATGTCAGCAAAAATTTAATGCTAAGGTATTGTCTAGATAGCAATTGTAGAAATATAAAATCTGCATAATATTTAGCAAACCCAGTCATGTATAAATTTAATGCTGACGTCCGCAGAAAAATAAAATTTAATTCTGACATTGGCAGAATAATAAATAAACCCATTCAGTCAGCATGAATGCGAATCCAAACCCTGAAAGCAATTATAATTGATCAACGCAATCTAAGATTAGCTGGTTACTAGCTTCTCATAGATATTAAACACAATATTATGCCATATTTTAAAATTAAAGTTGTCAATTGCAAAACCACAAAATTAAATTTACCGAGAAATAATTTGAAATATTTAAAAGAAATTGACTTTTATACATTTTAATTAAATATATTAAAGAATATCCGATATCATAGAATTTTTCTATTGTCTAATTTGTAGTAGTTGATTACAAAAAAATTACATACGACAAGCGTTTTTTTTTTCTTTGTCAACGAAAGTCTAGTCTATTGACTTCAGCACTCGCATTTTCATAGTTACGTACTGAAGCCAACTATATGCAATTTTAGATCAGATGCATTTCTAATTTCAATCGCAAAAAATAAAAGCATCTATTTCAAATATACACTCAGATTAAAAGTCAAAAATTGTGTTACATCTTTCTGTAAACTAAGATTAAATCCATCTAATCCAAGATTAAATTAAATTGTCAATTTTGTGGGTTTAATAATTTACACTTGTGTTATGTGGGAACAAAACGTTAACAGAAGCGATCTTGTACCTATCATAATATGATTTTAATATCTTGCTTATAAAACAAAAATAGAATACCGTTTTCGGGTTGTGATTAGGTACACGAATTTTTTAAAACCAGTATTAAAAACATTACTGCAGTTTATCCTAGAATTAACGTTGTGTATAATTTGAAATAAAAATCACATACCACAAGCATTTTTTTCTTGTTGAAAAGAAGTCTATTACACTTTCCGATGTTATGTCCAGTGGCGGCTCCTGGTGATTTTATTTGAGGGGCTCTAACTGCTTATGGCACGAATATAATACAAGATAACATAAGCAACACTCACCTTCAGGGGTTTGGTGTATTCAGCGTAGTCACTCACACAGACCCATTAATTTTTGTATACTTGTTTATAGGTTTATGTACAAAAAGTCACACACTGTACTCTAATTGTCACATAATAATAATTTTACTGCTTGTATACGAAATCAAGCTTTTTGTATTTCTGAGCAATAAAATGGTCTATAACTTTTTCGTCAAAATTGTTGATGTTATGTATTAAGTTTTTGTTGACTGACATCATTGCTAAGGCATTAAGACGTTCTTCGGTCATTGTGTTCCTTAGATAAGTTTTAATCTTATTGTACATACCTATGAGGTTGTAGCTAGAATATATCAAGTTACATACCTGGAGATATTATTGAAGGACGAAATTTGCTGGTCCAACGATTAATAACCGACGAATTAATGGACTGTATGTTTATGATGTTGTAGTGCTTCCTCTGCAAGCCGAGACGAAATATCCATTAAACGACCAGTTTATTCTCACTTACAAAGTTCGCACTATTATGGCCATAAATAGCACTTGTGTAATTACAACCCTTTATTCCGAACACTACACGATAATTAATGTTTTACATACGAACCATGAAACGAGCTTCGAAAACATACCGAATTGTATGCTGCTTTAATAACGTCTTCACGTTTCAAACGATTAACTACGACTCCGTTATTACACTCTATATTGGGGTGCAAGCAGGTCAAAACAAGTTTCTACTTGTTCGAAACTGATCACGCGTGACCTTCGTGATAAAAGGGGTGAGGTATTCAGGATGCATATTTCCAATGTCTACATTAATAGGATACAGGAGCGAGTCGTCTTCAAATTAAATTTAATAAAATAAAAAAGACCGAACATACCGCTCACCAAAAATAATTAGAAACTAACTTATTTTTAAGCTAAAGATAAAACGATAATACAATAGGTTTATACGTAAGTATATACAACAACAAAAAAACTATATTACTGTACAGGCAGTAAGCATAACTTAACCAGTGGTCGTTTGATTAACCCTTGGCTAGTTTTTACAGTAGCAACCCGAATAACTCCATCATTACCCGGATGCACTTCAACGATGCGTCCTAAACGCCATTTTAACGGAGGAGTGTTCATTTCCCTAAGAAGCACTAACGAACCGATATTCACCTGATTCGATTGATTAATAAACCATTTATTTTTTTGTTGTAGAGTGTGCAAATACTCTACACTCCATCTTTTCCAAAAGGTTTGGTGTATTTGTTGTAGCAGTTGCCACCGATCTAACCGAGACACTTTGGTATTCAATAAGTCTGGATCCGGTAGAGCCGAGACTGGACCGAGAGTTAAAAAATGACCTGGTGTTAAATGCGAAAAGTCATTAGGGTCTGTACTCAACGCACATAATGGGCGTGAGTTCAGCACCGCTTCAATCTGCGCCAATACTGTGCACAATTCCTCATACGTTAAAATCTGATCACCTACTACACGATATAAGTGACCTTTCACGGATTTAATCCCAGATTCCCAGAGACCTCCGAAGTGAGGAGAACCAGGCGGATTAAAAACAAATTCGATACTTTCCGACTCCACTGAAATTTTCATCATTTCTTTCAAGGCTCTAGAGGCACCCACAAAGTTAGTTCCACAATCCGAATATATCTTTAAACAACGACCTCGCCGCGCGATGAATCGCCGCAAAGCTGCAATAAATGCTTCCGAAGATAAACTCGATGCCAATTCTAAATGAATGGCTTTTGTGCTTAAACACACAAACAAACAAATATAAGCTTTAGTAATCCGTGGGCCTCTAGTCCTATTGAATGTAATATTAAAAGGTCCACCATAATCAACTCCGGAATTGAGAAAAGCCTTTCCTGGAGTGACTCGGGGAGAGGGTAAATTTCCCATCGAAGGCGATAATAAGGGAGGATTAGTCCTAAAACAACGAACACAAGTTTTCAAGCAAGCTTTTACTGCTCCCTTTGCTGAAATAATCCAAAAATTTTGAGCGAGTAAAAATAATGTAGTGCGAATACCCGAATGTAAATATTTGACATGACAATCCATAATAATAAGTTCCGTCAATTTATGCGACTTTGGTAAAAGTAACGGATATTTTGCATCAAATCCTAACTGCGAATTTTTCAATCTGCCGCCCACCCTAAGCAAACCCCGATCATCAATAAATGGGCTCAAAGGGCGAAACTGCTTTGATATAGGTTTTAATGAATACAATTGTCCAGTTCTTTTTGAAATACTTCCGACTGTACATTTTTCACCAGAATATGCAATGACGATTGCAATTCCTGACTTAAAATGTTTCCCACCAATCGTTCTGAACGAGCAACTCTCAAGTTACATGCGAAACGTCTACAAAACGTAAGTACTCTTAATAGTCTCTGTAATGTTGAGAATTTGTACAACAAACAATCAAAGAAATTTTCCTGAGAAATTACCAAAAATGTTTTCGTAACTCTCTCTTCCGTAGGCAACGTATCCTCTATTTCTAATACCTTACTGGAAGGCCAATTCCTTTTTGCAACCAATAACCAAGGAGGACCCGCCCACCATAAGGGATGGTTGACCAGCTCCGAAGCGAATAAACCACGAGAAGCACAATCTGCGGGATTGTACTTCGACTCCACATGATACCATTTTGAAGGAGCTACGTATGACTGGATACGAGCTATCCGATTTGCAACGAAGGTTTTCCATTTGTTCGGCGTTGATTGAATCCACGCTAATACCACCTTTGAATCCGACCAAGCAAAAATATCTGCGAACTCCAAAATATCCTTAAATGTCACCATGACAAAATGAATTAATTCCGATAATAATACTGCAGCACAGAGTTCCAATCTTGGCAATGTTATCTTGCTGAGTGGTGCTACCTTTGACTTAGCACATACCAAAGAAACGACAATGTTATGATCCATATCCACACAACGAAAATAAATTACTGCAGCATATCCTGCCTCAGAGGCATCACAAAAACCATGTAACTTTTTTTTTTTGTAAGTTATCTCCAACGAATCTACGAGGAATTTCTATATTCGAAACTTCCTGTAAATCTGATATAAACTTTCTCCATTTTTGAACGAACTTATTATGAGGTTCTTGATCCCAATCTAACCCCAATAACCATAATTCTTGGATAAACCGTTTAGCGAAAAACACCACTGGCGCTAAAAGACCAAGCGGATCGAAAATTCTAGCTATTTCCGACAAAATATTACGTTTAGTGCATTGTCTTTGTTGCACATGAATAGTGTATGCAAAAACATCTGACGAAGGTCGCCACTGAAGACCTAAAATTTTCAAAGAACTGTTTACATTATCTTGAAATGACAATGTTTCCATTTGACCTAAATTTGAGAAGCTTGCAAGAACTTCTACCGAATTACTGCACCACTTGCGCAGTTCGAATCCTCCAGATTTACAAAGGGCATTCAATTCAATGACAAGTTGTTTTGCTGTTGCAATCGAATCACAACCTGTTACTACATCATCTACATAAGTATCTTCGACCATGGCCTTTGCAGCAAGAGGGAAATTAGATGCTTGTAGCTTTGCTAGTTCTTGGATGGTACGTAATGCTAAAATGGCGATGATGGCAACCCATATGTGACAGTATTTAACTGAAAGTCACAAATCGATTCCGAGGGCGTATCTCTCCAAACAATGCGTTGATAGTTACGCTGACTTTCTTTAACGAGAATTTGTCTATACATCTGCTTTATATCTGCAGATATGACTACACGATGTACACGAAAATTCAACAATAATACAATTATATCTTTTGCAAAGCAGGACCAACTAACAAATTATCATTCAAAGAATTACCTGCAGCATCCTTGCACGAGGCGTCGAATACTACTCTCAATTTAGTGGTAGTACTGTCTACTTTATGTACTGCATGATGCGGTATATAATACAAATTACTACATTTTAGAGAATCTACTGAAGGGACCTTAACCTTAGTCATATGACCACTGTCAAGATAGTCTCTCATAAATTCTTTGTAGCTCGAATACAAATCCAAATCCTTTAATAAACGACGTTCCAAACTCAAAAATCTACGAACTGCAATTTCTCTAGAATTACAAAACAAAGGTTCCGAATTTTTCAATGGCAATGAAACCACAAATCTTCCAGTTTCATCCCTCGAATAATTTTCACAAAAATCTTGTTCACTTTTCTCTTCCTCAGGCGAACGATGCACTGTGGAAGGAATATTCTCCAATTCCCAAAATTTACGAATGTCCACATCCAGTGGTTCTACCACTGCACAGAATGAAGTAAGCGAACGAGTAGGAGATACCACTTTACCTGTTAGTACCCACCCCAAAGTAGTATGAATGGCAACGGGTTCAAATGCATTGCCCCAACGTGATTCATTTAATATTATTTGAGCAAATACGTCTGTTCCCAAAAGCATTTCGATTGGCTGCGGAACATCAAATTTTGCATCAGCCAACTGTAAATCTTGAATATGTGGCCAATTATTTATTGGTAGTTTAGTAGACGGCAATCGATCACAAATCGTAGGCAAGATAAAACATTCAGTCTTATATAGAGGTGACGATAAACCAAGTGGACTAACAAAACACAATGCCTTGCCAGACACTGAAGATGACTTCAAACCTAATCCCTGAACCGTGACTTCAGTTTTAGCTTTCTTTAACCCTAACTTCTGCCGACATTTTTCTGTAATAAAGCTTTCCATACTTCCATTATCGATTAAAGTTCGAACAGAATGTAATTGACCCGAATAATCTTGTACCGAAACCACCGCTGTAGCTAACAACGTGGTGGTATAGTCTAACGACGTTGATAATAACGAATTAGTAGTGGTTTGTTGTTGAATAACCTGTTGGTTAACCACCGAACTTTCTTCAGTTGAAGATGACGAACTATTAATTGATGTGGTTCTCTGCGGAGAAACTGGTGCCCGACGATTTCCAAAATGTAATAAGGTATTATGATTTTTGGCACATTCTCTACAATTCCACTGGCAACGACAATCTTTCACCGAATGTGCATCACCTAAGCAACGAATACACAACTTGTGCCTTTTTACCACCTCATAGCGTTCTTGAGGGGATTTATCCAACAATTGCTTCCATTTATACAATGGATGCGAAGCTTGACACAAAATGCACTTTCTATCAGTAGAAGTAGCGACAAACGAATTTCTAGGCGCCGACGATGCGCTAGCGAATTTTCTAGTATCTGAAGCACCGAATTTTATGCTTTCCGAGTTTTCGAAGAAGTATCTAATGAAACAATCTCACTAACTTCCAACACCTTACATTGCCTTTCTACAAATGCTCTTAAATCCTTAAATGTAGGAACATCTAAAACATTCTCCAACTCAAACCTTTTAGAGTTTCACTGTCTAATTTTTGGATAACAAATTAAAAGTGCGAAATCCCACAAGTCGATTTCTAATTTTTCCAATGCAAACAAATTTTCATCGATACAATTAATCAAACTTCTTAATTGTTTATGCGAATTTACCGTATTAATTTTCGAACATCTCTCAAGCGAGTTCCAATAAGTGGATGCTAATAACCTTTTGGATTGAAAACGATTTACTAAAATGTCATACGCCTTTTGATACGAATCATTCCCAATTGGAATATGTTTAATCAAAGCATGTGTACTGAATCAATGTTATCTAACAAATACATGAATTTCTGAATTGGCAACAATCTATCATTCTCATGAACCAATTTTTCAAAAACTGATCGAAAACTCTCCCAATCGACAATCTTACCGGAAAAGCGAATTATTTTTAACAAAGGCAGGGGGAGGTTACCACTAACGGGAACAACATCATGCGGTCCTGTAGCTGACATACCAATAACCGGTTTAACATCTTTCACGAATTCCACTTTAAATTTAGCAGCGAAAATTTTAATTTCCGTAACTAGATTACCTATCTCTATCCTCAAAGCACGATATTCCTCTAATTCCACTGACTCTTCCACAACGACCGTCTGACACAAAAGTTTAAATCTGATTCGACTTCTTTCGCAGAATCCAGCCAAACGTCTATCACACAACAGTTATTTTCCGCTCTACCAATTTCTTTCATATTATCAAGAATACTATTTAATCTACTCCACGCTGTTTTAGCTTCTAAAATAATCGTTTCCAATTTATTACTCATTTTGAATATTAAATACAAAGCATAAATTATCTAAGTTATTAAAACGACGAAATTTCTAATTATATTACTATTTGAAAGCGACTCCAAGTTTGTAGGTAAGGAATAAGGAAATTTTATTGACGTCAATAAACACAAGTATTTACAACCTGCACCAACCAACGAATTATTCACGCACCAATCACGTGATTACGAATACAACCGACACCAACGACAGCTGCACTATACCCTGAGGGTACAAAGTTCATTAACTACACCGTTAACCAGATACGGCGACGAAGCGACCAATGTACATACCTATGAGGTTGTAGCTAGAATATATCAAGTTACATACCTGGA
Organism: Platerodrilus igneus; assembly: GCA_036346225.1. Taxonomy (NCBI): domain Eukaryota; kingdom Metazoa; phylum Arthropoda; class Insecta; order Coleoptera; family Lycidae; genus Platerodrilus; species Platerodrilus igneus. The sequence goes on along the minus strand of JARFIW010001745.1, from coordinate 62,505 downwards.
GATATTATTGAAGGACGAAATTTGCTGGTCCAACGATTAATAATCGACGAATTAATGGACTGTATGTTTATGATGTTGTAGTGCTTCCTCTGCAAGCCGAGACGAAATATCCATTAAACGACCAGTTTATTCTCACTTACAAAGTTCGCACTATTATGGCCATAAATAGCACTTGTGTAATTACAACCCTTTATTCCGAACACTACACGATAATTAATGTTTTACATACGAACCATGAAACGAGCTTCGAAAACATACCAAATTGTATGCTGCTTTAATAACGTCTTCACGTTTCAAACGATTAACTACGACTCCGTTATTACACTCTATATTGGGGTGCAAGCAGGTCAAAACAAGTTTCTACTTGTTCGAAACTGATCACGCGTGACCTTCGTGATAAAAGGGGTGAGGTATTCAGGATGCATATTTCCAATGTCTACATTAATAGGATACAGGAGCGAGTCGTCTTCAAATTAAATTTAATAAAATAATAAAAAAGACCGAACACTTATTAAGAGTTGAAAAACATCTTTCAGATTCGGCAGTGGACGTTGGGGTTGTGAATATAATTTTTAATAATTTTATTGTTTCGCCAAAGATTTCGTTTAACCCATTTTGGGTCAACCAGGAAAGCATGTTTAGGCCGCCTATAATATTTTTAAAGTCCGTTCTTGAATACATCACTTCCAATTCAGTCCTCAATTTGTCTGGCTGTAACATTAGATAACACTTAACAATCGATTGGAAATGCGATGTTGGAAATTTTTTTGAGTAAGTATCAAAATTAGTTACGTTTAGTAAAAATGCGGCTTCTAAATGAGTTCGGTATGAGAGCCTGTCTTTCATCTGAACAACTATTGTATCGCACACTTCTTTAGCAGTCAATTTCCGATTTTCCACGTTACTAATTTTTTTTCGTTTAGTATCATTACAGATTATATTTTTTCTATCTCATCAGTTGAATTTCTAGCAGATGCTATTATCCTTCAAAGTCTTCCATTTTTCTTTTCAGTGCAACACTGTCTGTATCTCTAGCTTGAAACTGATTAAATAATATGTCAACATCTGGAAAAATTTTATGAAATAAATTGAGAAGAAACACAAAATCAGGATCTTCCAGAATTCTACGCAAACCATATGCTTCCCTGCAGGTTATAGTTTTATTGCATTTTTCTTCTAATTCCTCAAAGCATTCGATTAGTTTTTCTCTATTCTCATATACGACGTTCACAATACGAATATTATAATTCCAACGTGTGGCAGCAACAGTGGGCAATTTTCGCTTCACTATTTCTTTTAGCTCATCACACCTGTGAGTAAAATTAGAAAAAAAAAGCAGGAATTGGGGATAAATTAGAAAAAAAAAATGAACTTTAGCATTTTGTCTAGTTGCTTTCTGCATAATTAAATTTAATTGATGGGCATAACAGCGAACAAAATAGGCATTTTTATATTTAAGTTTTATTTTTGACTGAACTCCACTAGCAGAACCACTCGTAACATTTGTATTGTCATAAGTTTGAGCGATTAGTTTAGATAGCGAGTTTAATATTAATTTATCTAATTCCTGCTCAATACACTCCGTTAAACCGTTAGCTGTTTTATCTATTACTCGTAGAAATGTCCAAAATCTTTCATAAATATTTCCACTGTAGAAATATTTAACTATAATTACAATTTTCATTGATTTGAAATGTCAGTCGTCTCATCGCACTGGATTGCCAAAAATTCACCACCTTTAATTTGATCTTGAATTTCTTGACGACACACTGCAAGCATGCTTTCTAAAATCTCGTTTTGCATAGTTATTTATAGATGTACCGTTAAATACACTCGCTTTGTGTAAATGTTCTTTTAAAATTACATCCAATTCCGAAGTAAAATCAATTAATTGTAACAAAATTCCACGGTTTTCGGAATATTCTTTTTTATAGTGTCCACTGAATGCCAATTCCAATTTTCTACAAAATTTAATACAATTCGTAATTTTTTTTTAAATGTATCTATTTTTAGTCACCTGCTCATTATGCTTATTAATGTTCTGCCGATATGCAGAATCTAACTGAACCGCAATGTTCACGGAACTTAGCATAGCCAAATCCGTGCAAGACCTTATATGGTACTTGCTAATTTCATGTTTTTTTATTTGATCGTTTATATGCTTCAGATCTCTAAAGCCCTTTTCCGACCATGTTTTGTCCATTCCGTCACAATAAAATAAATGGCAACGAAAACAAAACAGAGAATTTGATTGAGAGCATCTGGATATCCACTGACATTTTTTATAAATTTCTTTTGAAACATGCCTTGTGAAACTACGATTTCCAACCTTATCTACCTGTTTCAGATTTAAATCCGGTGTCGGACGGCCTAGGTTCTTAATTTTCACCTTTTCTGCTAATGGAAAAGTTTTAAATTTAATTTCGACTATATTACGAATATTATTTTCAGTCATCGTGAATAATTCAAAATAATAATGAAAATTATACACTACGACTACACTCACAAAACAAAACACGTTTTTTACTTTCAACGAAAACAAGTGAAATAATCTCTACGCTCACGCAAATTAGTACCAGACAACAACAAACACGCCTTGAAATACCAACAGATACTGCGGCTAAGGGTTCTAATGATGAGAGCCTTGTTAAAACTATCTGAAGCTGTTATTATTTGCGTTCGACAGAATTCGTCGTGGTTCGATTTTCTATAAGATTTACATAGGCCGGGCTCAATAGAATGGAGCCTTCCCTTACACCGATGTACTAAAGAAAATCAAAGAGTTCTGTTAACGTGAAGAGAGCACTGTCCAAATGTGTAGGACAGGTATTTATTTATTATTGCTTAAATGTTGTATGTAAAATGAATATAGTGAGAAACGTAATTGTTTTAAATAATTTTAAAATATTAATATCAGTGTTACGTTTAATCATTTGGACCACAAATCTTAAAAGAATTGTATGCATTTTGGTGTTAATTTAAATTAAAACGGTTAGATGTGGTTGCTTTTTGCTTACGAAAGGACGACGGCGGAATATGTTTACTATTTATATCTGTTTCCGGCATCATACATCATTGTAAACGTAGCATTTACAATTTATTTACTGAGACCACTTAAAAATGCCGGGCTGAAAGCATTTATGCATTCGATCTCTAGTTTTGAGTAGTCATTTTACAATGAATTAATTTATGCCTAAAAGTTTATTTACGGTACCGATTCCTTAAAATAACCTGGGGGACTCTAGCCTTTGAGCCCCCATGGAGTAGCTGCGGCTGGTTATGTCTGCATTCTTCCATAGTTTTGAAGTTGGAGCGTTTAATAAATTTTTTGTTGCACTTGCAGCAAAAATCTCACCCTGCTATAGGTATTTACACAATGTATCATGGTAGGTACCTAAACTATCATTTATCCTCTTAATGAGATAAGAATATAACTCGAAAAGTCAAGAATGTACCAGGATATTCAGTTGTCGTTATACTCTTCGATATTGTGTATGATTGGTCTTTTATTTGAAAATCATTTACTTCGATTTTGCGAGTCACTATTTGTTGCTATTTACAATATTAAAACTTTGTGAAGCTATACGGAAATTTTGTCAATGTATTTATCGCAAGTTTAAGTTTATGCAAGCAGTTTTAATGTACAGTGTGTCCCAAATTGGATGTATTAAATGGGTAACTTAGTTGTTATTATAGATACAATAAAACTGTGTGCGCAGTCATGTGCCAACTTTTTGAGATCAATTCAATGGTAAAATCACAAATGAGCGATCTTCTTTTGTTTTCGAGTTATAGCCAAAAATTAATATTTTTTACAATTCTATTAATTCTCATAACTCGTTTGTTTGCAAAAATATCCAAAAATACTGTAGAAGTCTTTTATACGGTTTTTTACGTAGAATACAGTGGCGTACGCAGCAAATATTTAATATTTATAATATTTTTGAGGTTATAATATAAACTTGCATTTTTTAAATGGAAACCACAATTAGTTGCCGCTTTATTTAAAAGCTCTTTTTGACAGCTTTTTAAAAATATATAGTTTAGTATAATTATTTTTTCAAATGGCCGATTTATTCCATGTTTTTGGTATAATAAAATAATTTGTTGTATTGGTAATTTATAGTTGGCCGCGAAACAAAAGGTAAACACAAAACAAGAGTTTATTATTGTAGCACACCACTCTAAACAACAAAGTTTGAAAGCTAGAAGAATACAATATCATAACTACATATATTACAAAAATTAATATAACTACATCTTAAATTGAAAATTATACTTTTCTATCCACATTTAAACAGTCTATAATCCATATATGGATACACAAATATACACATACTCACACACCTCATACCCTCACAAACACACACACACAAGCACGCATGCGCACACAACCACACACACCCTCACCTACACACACCCGCACACATAATATATATATAAAACACTAGAACACAGATGGAAATACTACAATAGTTTTATTTACTGATAATTCAGAGATACTGTTCAAACTGGCCTCCATTCTCTCTTAAACAAAGTTCGCATCGTTTTATTAAAGACTTAATAGAATTTAATAAATAAACCGCCTTAACTTTACGAAATGCTGCTTCAATTGAATTCCGCAACTCTTCAATACTATGGTTCTGGGTTTTATAGATTTCCTCTTTCAAAAATTCCACAAGAAATAGTCCAATATCGACAAGTCAGGAGATCTAGGCGGCCACTGAACAGGCTCAAACGTACCCATCCATTTATTGAGATATTCTCTATTTAAATAATTCACGAGTAATTATAGTCGTTGTGCGGGGTGCACCATCTTGTTGGAACCACACTTTTGTCTTTTCGAAAGGCATGTCCTCCAGTAATTCGTGCAAGTTGGTATACAAAATTTCAATATAGCGACAAGCTGAATGATTGTTTTCAAAAATATGGTATTGAAATTTGCCACCAACAATGTAGCAACAAATATTCAAACCATAACGGCTTTGTTGACGCCGCGTATGTTTGATAGGTATTTTCATTCGACCAGCAAGTAGGGATGGACACGAACCGAATAGGTTCGAGGTTCGGTTCGAGGTTAGGTTCGATTTTTCGAACCGAACCGAACCGAACCGGACATTTTATTTTCGAACCGAACCTCGAACCGAACCGGCAAATTTTTCGAACCGAACCGAACCTAGCTCAAGGTTCGGTCCGGTTCGGTTCGAAAGGTTTGATTTTATAAATAAAAATTTAGTTTAAAAATTTAATTTTCACTAAAAACATGTCAATCTTAATTCCTCCCAAACGCACATTTTAAAAATCTCTAGTAGCAAGCATATAAGAATTAGAACGATTTTTTAATGTACATTGGGTTTTAAGGCAATAGGTATATAATTTAATAGGTATTAGTGATACATATCTAATAAATTTTGTCATCGAGCCACGTTTGTAGATCAAAAAATTCTAGAATAGTTCGATTTGTTTAATGCTCCTTATTTCAAATTGTTGTTTGTTTATAACTAGTATTAGATATTGAAGAAACTCGAAATGATTTTGAAAATTTGGTTTTAAAAACAAGTTTGTTTTATTTAATGAACAGAAGTCGTGTTGAAAACCATCTTAAACATATACCAGCCGAGGTCACGGTCTAGAGACTACAGAAGTTTTCAGAATAAACGAAACAATTTAATTTTTAATAAAGTATATATTACTAATCCATCATTTTGAATTTTTTGCTTTTATATGAAAACCAGCTCTCTATTAATATTAAAAAAGTGACCTTGTAGCAAAAACTAATCTTCTTTATTGTACATAATCGCTCAAAAAATGATGTTACAAAACGCATGGTACGATAATATTTACGGTTTATTTATTGTGGCCATTACCAACGGACTTAGAAGTAGCCGATACTCCAAAAGAATGACCCCAAACTTTCTCTCACGACCAAGGGTTGAAGTTTATGACTCATAGGGGTTCGAGGTTCGGTTCGTTTTTTTCGAACCGAACCGAACCGAACCGGAATATATTTTTTAGAACCGAACCTCGAACCGAACCGGACTAAAAAGTTTTCGAACCGAACCGAACCTAAGGCAAGATATCCAGCGGTGAGTCATCCTCCATTTTATAGCTATATTCTTTTTAAAGAACATTCATTTAAGATGTACAAATAATTTTCGAAGATTCTATATATGTTTATTTAAAGTTTGTTGATCATTTAAATTGATACACGTAAAATGTAGTATTTGAATAATGCATAAATGTCCTTATTATTTTCAAGATATTTCTATAAGATAATTTTGAAGTTACAAAGTTATATTAAAATGTTTGCATAACTAAACATGTGATACGATAAGAATTTGTTACGTAAATCGAGGCCATGCGCAACACAAAGAAAATCAACGGAATGACCAGGCTCAATCGGAGATTGGGCGGGGGGTTGTAGAAAGCAGACTCACATATAATGTACGCGGCTGTAGGGAATTAGTGACCATACCTGCAATAAAAATAGGCAGGCAAACCTGAAATAAACGAATAAGAATAGCATGCTGATCAAGCATAAATTATTCCGTACTCTGTAAAATGTAAATAACTGTTTGGATAATCTTGTAGCAAGTTTATTTTCTACCTAATATATATCCGTATAATTAATCCTTTTATTTAATAGTAAATAATATAATGCATTATAATGCTATCCAATCCATTTAATTTAATATCATCTATTGTCCAATAAAGTACTAGCATTTAGTTCGAATTAAAAATTAATTTCTACGGTGACAATATAAAAGCTCTTGTTTAGTATCCTTCCTAAAGCCCCACGTTGGGCGCCATTTATAACCTTTAACTATTCTTTTTGATTTAGTTTAACGAGAATTTCCGATAATTAAAAAAGAGCCCACGGCAAGTTCGGATGGAAGGTGGCTCTATGTTGAGGAAATCTCAAAGGTATAGCGGCTAGTCGAACTATATGCTCTGGGTAGAGAATGAGCTGTGGGTCGGGGTGTAATTGCAACCACTAATAATAAGAATAAGGCGCCACCGTATTTTTTTATACTGAGAAGACCTGATACAAGTCCCTTGTACAAGGCTAATGCGGAAACCTTTCTCCTATAACCGCTATATAATTTTCAAAGACCACCTAATCTTTGAAGTTTCTTACCTTATGGCTCGACCTTGACCTTAGCAATCCTCCACTGCACTTGTGAACAGATTAAACAAAGAAAAGCACTGTTTGTGCATTCATACTCAAAAATAATTAAATACAATCAGAATCATCTTTCATTCCTCTTAAATAAAAAATAGTCTTTAGTCCGAAAATAAGAATCTATTCTTTTGGTATTCAATAATGTACTTTTCTACAAAAAAATATTTCTTTCTTTATAAGTTAATTTAGATTGTGAAGAATTAATTACAATGGCACTGGATAAGATCCATACCAATTACTATTTAATGCGGTTTATATAACAAATTGACAAAGCATAAAATTGCTTATTTATAGCAAAAAGTTAATTATGGTAGATCTACCTTAATTTCACAGTAGATAATTACAGATAAGTATTCATAAAATATCAAATATAGAAATTTAATTTTTAAGTGCTCATAATTGTAAGAATTCACTTTATCTAATTAGTAGTGACATCTTCTGATGTTAAATTGAGTTAATAAGAAAATTTAGTAAGAGCGAATTACAGATTCATATCGCATAACATCGAAAAATATAATTGAGGTCTGTCCTTGACCTGTTTAAAGTTAACACAAGTCGATAAAGTAAAATTTATCTCGTTACTACGTCGATAGTTCAAATAACATACGAACACAATTTTTTGTACATACCAGAACTCCAATCTGCACCATAATACCTGCTTGGGAGCCATTAACAACGGAATCTTCCATTTTAAACAAATAGTTGTGCTGCACTCTGAAAAACACATCGCTTGACCTCCATTATCTACGCTTCAATTTACAGATGTTCCAGGAGTAATTCAAACCACAAGAAAGAGCGAATGTTGTTTGTAATTAACTTGAATAAATTATATATGGGATTCCATGATATATAAGAATAGAATTGTTTTTATTAATTTCGCTTGAATACCATTCAGAAAAATTACTTATTTATAATTTACGTTGCATTATATGTTAATTTACATTATTCTTTAAAGTTACACTGAAAAATTTTTAATTAATATCGTTATAGAAACAAATTCACTTACTGTTCCTAACGGTCCTTTAACAGAACACCTCCTCGTTCTCCACGAGTTGTTTAAACAAGAAAACGACCATCTAAAATAATTTTCGAAGATGGCCTAAACGTACTAAACTTTAATCGTACTAGCTTCCAACACAAAAAGTCGTCCCAGAACTTCGTTCCTAAGAACAATTTCAATCTGCTTTTCCCCACAGCTGTGTTAGAAGTGACGGGTCAAGCGTGTTGCTGGCCGGTAACAGCGTTACCTTGCAGTTCCTGAGTAGAGGGGGCTTTAGGAAGGATACTAAACAAGAGCTTTTATATTGTCACCGTAGAAATTATTTTTTAATTTGAACTAACTGCTAGTACTTTATTGGACAATAGATGATATTAAATTAAATGGATTGGATAGCATTATAATGCATTATATTATTTACTATTAAATAAAAGGATTAATTATACGGATATATATTAGGTAGAAAATAAACTTGCTACAATCTATATAATATAATAACGATAAAGGCATTACAAAAACTTTTATTACAATGTAAGGTAATATTGGGGAGTAGCAGAAACGTTTCCTCACACGCCAATTAACCATAAATCAAACAAAATTATAGCACAAGGATAAATAGGTAAGCACAATTGATATGAGTAATCCCGTAGTATTGATTTTTCTCTGTTCAAATACTTAAATTACTCAAGACTAATTTGTTTTGTTTTTTTTTAAGTCCCAATTATATACATATATACATATAGACACACACACACACATATATTTGATTCTTGTAAACTGAACAGGATCCTATTCAAGTATCTTTTGACTTTTATTTATTATCAATATTTTATATACATACGATTTTTATCTCTTGTTGTAATTTGGCGTTGTTATATACATTTTAAAAAATTTATAACGAAAATAACTTTTTATGTTAATTGCCAATTTTATTATATAACCTCACCTTAGTAAGTATAAAATATGATTTACTATTTATTCATCAATTTTGTAATTGTAGTACCTTTGAAAAAGGATTAAAATAAATCCGAAAGCTCAGGTTTATAAAAAGAGTTTTCTTAAATAATCCAGCCGACCTAAAACCCACAATACTTTTGAAAATTATATATATATATATATATATATATATATATATATATACATACACACGTACACATAGCACAGTTAGTACAGTTCAATATCCGTTTAGGTTGATCATCGGCTTTTCATGCCAAAATAAAAACACATACCTGCAGTGCAGATTCATTATAAGAACTCACTCAGTGCCCTGAGAGGAAGAACAGAACCCAACGTTGCTGGAGCAACACGTTTTCAGCAGTAACGGACCCTAGACAGGTACGGAAGCACGCCAGAGATCCATCAGTAGCAGTACCATTCCATGTATTATAGTACGCTTTATGCCCACCGCAGAAGAGCACACAAAATGTGTGCCAGGACGATCCAAAGTTAAAGTATAGTACATGAAGTGACAAAGTGCGAATTAAACGCAGCCAGGCATTGAAAATCAAGTATTGTTCGCCACAAAAATTCAGAAAGAATGCATAGAACTCGCTTTCTATTATAATTGAACGTAATCTTAATACCAATATTATCAAACAGGTGTTTGAAATTTCGTAGTGGTTTATCCATCCGACGTAGATCAACATTTCAAAGAGCCGCATAATAGCAATGATAAAACTCATGCAACATAATGCCTAGTGATAATGTATAACTCGACGGTTTAATGAAATAAGGTACCGACTAATTAAAATTATCACGAACTTTCACTTCACTGCAAATCTGTTTACATAAAATAGTTGTTACTCATAACCTCTGATCGTCTATTATATAGACTTGGATAATAACATAAGGAACAAAATTTATACGAACGGCGAGCCAAAAAACGATGCAATTTAAGTACGCTGACAGGGAGGGAGCGTAACAATTATTTGAACATCCAAAAAGTAAATGCAGCAATCATATCTAATAATTAATTACAAGCTGTTTATAATTTTCAATAAGTTGGAAAGTAATTCACGAATAATCCAATTTAAAATTCATTTCTTGCAAATTATTTATTAATGAAAATCAGTCTTCAATTAATCTACCTTTAAATTAATACACACGAGTTAAATTGCATACAAATCTGAAACTATTCTGAAGTATTCAATTTATACAAATGGCGATCCAAAGAACGATGCAATTTAAGTACGCTGACAGGAAGGGAGCGTAACAAATTGTTTGCCAAATTATAGTGTATAACATATTTTGATAGTACACCTGGAGTACAGCTTAATGCCGACAATAAGTATTTTTTTTTATCTTTGATTTCATTAAATATATCTATTAAAATATAGTTCTATAATCCACAAAAAATTTTTGTGAGCATTTAATTTGATTCTTGTAAACTGAACAGGATCCTATTCAAGTATCATGGTTAAACTGTAACATAAAATTGAAAATCATATATTTCTTATAGAGAACTAATGTAAATTATGCAATTAAAAAATGTCCCATGAATACTCAGAGATTAATGTTAAATCGTAATAAAGAAATTGTTTTGAAAGTCTTCGTACAGATAACTATGTACAAACAATGTATGTATGTATATATATATATATATATATATATATATATATATATTAAAATTAATAAAAAGAATAATAAGTTGTCGTAAAGCTTTCTTTCATTGAAGTCAGCAGTAATTGTCCTATAGAAGCAAACATTCACACTTATGAAATTTTAGTATTGAGGAAAGATATTATTGGTCTTGAATTTAAAAGTTTTTTTTTAGTATAATTTTGACTAGTTGAGCTATTTATAATCTATTTTTTTTTTTGTGATAAAGTGACTAGGCTCGAATGTAGCCTTAGTCTAAAATTGTTTACATGTGGTTAAATTTTCAGATAGTACGAGATCGTCGTTCCCATTCCAGATTGCAAAGACAAAAGTAAGTATTTTTTTTATATGTTGCTCGTCTTAAGTTTTCTTTCTTTCGAAAATTTCCGTATCTGATCTTCGGATAGTTACTTATTATAACATTCATTACGATACGGTGGCGTCCAATAAAATTTCTTTCTTTTTATCGTATACCATCCTACGACCCTAGCTCATAGCTCTGCCCTAAGTTGAAGAAGCTTAGCTAGCTGGAAGATCTCTATAGAGAGACCTTTTTCTCTCAAAGCCATTTAACATCCTTTTTACCCTGGGCTTAAACGTCAAACAGGAACCCCTCGTAATCTATTGAGGCTCTGCCGCCTATAAGGTAGAGCAGACATACTATTTACCTTTTGAGGAATTTAGTATGCTGCAAAGGTTTGTGTCATATACTTCCTTTTAAAACAGAATAATGTATATAATCTTTTAGGTACATAGTATTACATGCAGGAAATGTAAATGGTTTCATAGATGGGGCAGAATTGATTTCTTCGTCTACAAACGACCCAGATTACCACGGAGAAATGAATGAACAGAATTTCTTGTATTGGTTTGAAAATCAATTATTGAAGAATTTAGAAGCACCATCTGCAATAGTTTTAGACAACGCTTCCTATCATTCTACTGTGTTAAACAAAATACCTAAAAGTTCCTAGAAAAATAGTAACATCGCAGAATGGTTAACAAAACAAAAAATTTGCTTTGATGGTAATGCTTTGAAAGCAGAGCTTCCGAAACTTGTCATGATGTGAGTCAAAATTTTGTGCTTTATAACATATCAGTTTTTATTAAAAATCTTAGGTATAAACCGCCAAAGATTTTTAAAGCAGATTTGCTGGCCGAACACTATGGACATAAGGTGTTAAGATTGCCTCCGTATCACTGCATATTCAATGCAATTGAAAATGTATGGGGTGTTAGTAGGAGATACTACAATCAACACGCTGGAAGAGATGGTAGGTCTGTTGAAAACTGTTTACAGATGTGGAAAGAAGCATTGGAAAAAATAACACCAGAGATTTGGGGACATTCGATAGAACATGCAGAAAAAATTATCAAAGATTGGTGGAAACGTGAGATCAAATTTGATCAAAAAGATAATGCACCTCTAATTATTAACGTTGGTGATGGTGATGACAGTGATTCAGATTTTCAATCAAATTGAACTGGTCAACCAAATGCATGGCTACTTAGAATTAAAAAGCTTTTTACACGATGTACTTCTAATTTAATTATAACTATCTTAAACTTTATGTATAATAAACAAGTACTACCATATATATTTTATTTTTAAATTACAAGCTTTTAATACTTGTTAAATTCTTGAGTGACTTGTCTTTAAAACATGAGTTGCAAATTCATCTTCAGGATATTGGATTTTAAATATCCTAACAGCAGGGGCGGTTCTAACGGGGGTGTATTGCGTGTTCAACACGCAGGCGGCCAATTTTGGGGGGCGGCGAATTTGCAATCCTTATAAGAAAAAGTTCTATCTTTATAATAGTATATTATTCAACGAGTGCATTATATCTTTATATGCGAGTAGAATACTACTTTATCCACGACAATCAAACAAGTTTAGCTAAAATTATCACAAATATTTTAGTTTTATAAGATACTAAACACGTAATATGCAAACGTGAAAGTTCTTTTGATTTTTCCGGTAATAAGTTCAAACCTGCACTTTTTGCGGCTTCTCGTATATCTGGGGTTGTATAAGACAACTCATTTTCTCTATCTGTATCCATTTTCTAATGAAGTACTTTAAAATTCTAATGTTTAAATTAATCAAACTTTTTGACGTTTCAAATTAAAATTAACAGTGGAAGCGCTCTGGACTAGACGTTTCATAGCCAGCTATTTTTTATATTTAAAATGTACAAAAATGTACTGCAAAGATTAATTTTGTAAATCAGTGAATAATAAAATTATTATTCACTAGTAAATAATGGAGTTTCTTATTAGTGGGTAAACACGTGTACAATGAAGACGCTATAGGTTACTCGTGGATAAAATACATTTATACTGCGTTAAAAACAGAAAACCGTTTGCAAAATAATTTTACAAGAGATTTAATTTATAAACAGGTCAACACTTCCGGTATGAGTGTGATTCATACCCTAAATAAGAACATTGCACGTGCAAGATAAGGATTATGAATCATCATCTTCTAGTACCTTTCCACCCAATTATTTTATCAACGTCTGGAAATCAGATTGGCGCCATTGACGGTGCATATAAACAAACTACAGTAGACAGTGAAGTTAGACAGTATTCAGTTGATGTTAATGCGTTAATATTACGTAAATACCTATAGTTAATATAAATTTGTTCTAGTGCCTACTTAAACATAACTTACCTAGTTAGTGAGTAAAGTATTGTTTTGTATTATAGTGAAACATAGTTTTAGACTTTAGTCCACATAGTGCGTAAGATTTAGTGAAACTTTTTCGTTGATATAAATTATTGTAGAACATTACGCGGTAAGTTCTCTCTCGTTGTTGTTCCTATACAATACAATTACTAATAATTTGCCCCGTGCTCGCATAAAATTTGATTGTGTTGAAACAATAAAGTTTAAAATATTTTATTTATTGCTGCAGACATGTCAGAAAAAGATAGAGAGAGAAAAACAAAAAGACTACCTGAGGCTCAGTATCAGAAACGTAAAGCCGAAAAAGATGAAGACAAAAAGAAGTTAGCTGACTCTATGGAAAAATATTTAAAAAAGAATGAGGATAAATTGCAAGAAGTTGATTCAGTAGCTAGTTCATTTTCCTAAGTAAAGTTGGCAATAGAGGCGCAAACAGAAGTACTCCTTTCTGAAACGGCAGATGAAGAAAATGGACAGGAATTAGACGAAGCGGTTGTGATTACAGAAAAGGAAACTGAAGATATTAATTTTAGTGATGCAAGTTTTTGGTCGGAGCTTTTATCGAATAAAATAATAGAAATATTGATAAAAAATGGACCACATCAGATAGAAGATATGCATTTTCCTGAAAACGACTATGGTAGATTTTCCAAAAGTTATTATTTTAGAAAACTAGCAAATAGGGAATCTATTAAACGTGAATGGCTTATTTACTCAAAATCAAAAAATGTTATGCATTGTTTTTGTTGTAAAATATTTTCCGATGCTTCTTTCAAGCTTATCAAGGAAGGTTTTTGTGATTGGAATCACTTAGCACAGAATCTAAAAAAACATGGAACAAGTATTTTACATATAGAAAATTTGGGAAAGTGGGTTGATCTCGAAAAAAAGCTTAATGCTTTTAAAAACCATCGATAACGATGAACAGACCTTTAAATATGCGCAAAATGTATTGGTTCAACGTGATCAAACGAATTGTACATCTTATTCAATACTTGGCCCAACAGTGTTTAGCACTAAGAGGTAAGTCTCTTAAATTATATGAATGCGACAACGGAAATTTTTTAAAGGGGGTTGAAATGTTGGCAAAAACAAATCCAGTTATAGCGGAACATTAAAAAAAAATACAAACTTTTAAAACTATCAATAAAAGAATGTCCCAATATCTGGGGAATAAGTTTCAGAATCAAGTTATTCAGTTGTTGGCCGAAGAAATAAAAAATCGTATTCTCAAAATGTTAAATGAGGCAAAGTATTTTTCTATCATTTTAGATTGTACGCCTGACTGCAGTCATGTTGAACAAATATCCGTTATTATACGTTTTGTATCTATAATCGATAATGTGGTGCGGGTGAAAGAACATTTATTGGGATTTCATCCTATAGTGGATGCTACTGGATAGAGGCTATTTAATTTTGTTGTAAAATTTTACATGATATTGGTGTTAATATATTGAACATGAAAGGGCAGGGGTACGACAACGGATCTAACATGCGTGGAAAACACATTGGGTTACAACGTAGAATTTTGCAAATAAACCCTAGGGCATTTTTTGTACTATGTGCAGCGCATACGTTAAATCTTGTTGTTAATGACGCTGCAAAGGTGACTCTAGAAGTGGCAGAGTTTTTCAATTTAGTGCAAGAATTATGTTTTCTTTTCAGCTTCCACGTACCGTTGGACAATTCTAAAAGATCATCTCCAATCTAACTTTAAAATCTGTTAGAACGACCAGATGGGAAAGTAGGGTAAATGCAGTAAGACCACTGAGATATCAATTAAGCAAAATTTATGATAGTCTTTTATATATAATTGATAGTAAAATAATATAAATACAAAAACTTTAGCAAACTTTTTAACTACAAAAATTAAAACATTTAAAATTGTTTCCTCAGTCATAATATGGTATGACATTCTGATAGAAATTAACAAGGTAAGCAAGATGTTACAATCAAAAGACATGAATTTAAAAACTTGTACTGATTCAGAGAGACTTTTATAATTTATTAAATCTAAAAGAACTAAGGAATCATTCTACAATTACATAGAATTAGCTAACGAGCTCGCCAAAGAGGTAGATTTAAGTTCGGATGAATGCACATTCACAAACGTTCAGGCGAGGACTCGGCGTATAAAACGGCAATTTTATTACGAAACACCAGATGAGCCTATTACTGATGCAACCGTAAATTTCAGAACAAATTTCTTTTACGTTCTTTTAGACCAAACTATAGCTTCCTTAGACGAAAGGTTTGAATTAATAAATCACCATAGAGACATATTTTTGGTGATTTATGAATTCACTAATTTCGATGATGAAACAATAAAAAAACATTGTGATGATTTATATTTGAAATTAACAGATCAGGCTCAGAATTCTTCTGATATAGATGGCATAGAACTTAAAGAGGAATTAATTTCCTTGAAAGTTATTTATAAAAAGGAAGTTTTACCTTTCGGACTTTTAGAGTATATTTATAAGAATGGTCTCTCTTCTATTTATCCTAACACCACCATTGTTTTAGGAATTATTTTAACCATGCGAGTGACAGTTGCTTCAGCAGAGCGCTCTTTTTCAAAACTAAAAATAATAAAAAACTATATGAGATCGACGATGAACCAGGAAAGGTTGTCCGGTATTGCAACAATAGCATTAGAAAACGAAATAGGTGAGTCTCTAGAGTTGGATCCCCTTATCTTAAAACTAGCAGACGTAAAATGCAGAACTTCGACTGCATACACGATAATAGTTTGTATTTGTTTATTTAATACTTGTGGCTTTGTTATATATTATCTAGTTAAGTACAGTGTTTTAGGTACTATATAGGTGATTTGTGTTCCATTTTTATGTCTCATATACACATTTATTTTATGATTCATTTTCTAAATTCTCATTTTCCCATAATTGTTGTTTTTGTGTGTTTTTCAGGACAATAAATTATTAATAAAAACAAACTTTGGCAGTGACGTTTCACACTAATCGATTCCCTTTGACCTTTCCCTCCGCTTTGATAAAAAAAATTACTTAACTAGGGCGGCAAATTTTTATAAACACGCAGGCGGCTACATGTTTAGGACCGCCGCTGCCTAACAGCTACTACAGCATTCAATTTCAATGGTTGTAATAAACACACTGTTGACGAACTGGTCAATACTACACTAGCTTAAACTTTGAAGGTGCTAAATACAGATATGGTCAAAGTCTTTATATTACACCAATCTACAAAAAAAGGTAAATTGTATATTTAATTATTTGTTTCTAACTACTCCGTTACCTGGTCTCAAAGAGTAATAAAGTAAATGCCTTTTTTTTTGAAGTTTTTTGTCCCTTCATGCTTTTGCATATTTAACAAACTGCTGTTTATATTTTTAAAAATTCCATCGAAAGATTAGTCGTTAAAGTTTTGGTTATAAGATTTTCAAAGTTGGTTCATTTAAAGCCTTTACTCTTATACATTGCTTTAGTTGTTGGAAATGCTTTGAAAACATGACATATTCAAGTCAGTTGCATACTAATAATCAGAAGTGAAATGATCATCACAAATTTTAGGGTGATTTGAAAGTGTTAAATCCATTGTTGCATTGTATATAACATAACTTTAGTCTTTGTAGATGTTTTCAGGGAAATCTAAAAGATTATTTTAAAGTGATATATCTTAATTATTCGAAGTTAATGAGAATTTTACTTACAAATGAATTGTAATTTTGTTCTTTTTCTTTTTCGATTTGTGTAATCAAAACGTATAATTTATAATTTCCATAACATAACCTCTTGAATAACTATGGTTATTATTCCGTGTCTGGTATAATATACTAATGGCCATAAAATTAGGAGCATTAGAAATACGCAACTATATTTAAAATATGCTCAGTGGTAAAAATAAAGAAGTAAATAAAATATATTGTTAGTAAATGACTTTAATCTGCAATATTGTCGATAGAAATTTATTCTAAAAAATACTTTTTTAAAAAGTAACAAATCACGTTCGTCATCTGCTATTAAATATTTTCAATCTCTGTATTCTACCAATGACGCTAATATAGTCATGCGGCAATAGGATTTTGGTAGTGGCAACGTCGCCACAGTTTGACGTCACAAATTGTAATGACGCAGGTCTATTTAGAAATTGCAAAGACTATAGTTGATTCCTTTGGATATGAGGAGCATCAAGTAAATGTTGATTGTTGAACACGCAGTTTTTTATTGTCGTCTCCTCCATATGCTTCGTATGGTGGTGATGTCTTTAACCAATGGACGCCGTTAACCAATGGAAATGCAGGGTTTGAAGTTGCTGGTTTTCTGTGTCTTTTCAGTGTTCTTCGGGAGTTGTTCTATTTCCAGCACGTGTATTTTAATATAGGGTTACAGTGTTACTGCCTGCCACTACTTTTTGTATACACAGTCTTCTTCTGTATAACTTTTCAGAATAATAATTCACATTAATACTTTGTAAAAGCATCGTCTCATATGTTAGTAATCTTAGTGTTACACGCTATCATTAATTCATAATTTAGTAGGTAATTAAAATAATTGCGGACAATAGTTTTCGACAATGTAGCTGTGCAATCTGTATTATTTTTTTAAAAGATAACTACTCTTAGAATAATAAATGTCACCCAATAAAAAATTTAATTAGCTTAAAGCTAAACTTATTTTTGTTAAATTGCTTCCAATAGAATATTGTGTTGTTCGGTAGTCAAGTTAATGCCTCGTTGTCCCAAAAATCTGAAATGGCCTCTGAAAGCGCTAGAACTAATAGGTTTGCTGAAAGATACAGAGAACGAAGATGTCTACGTACTATTAACCGTAACTATATATCTAGCTTTGTCTGCTTTTAATTTCTCTGTCCAAGCTCTTCAGTTGGTAAATTTTAGAGGAGATATGTCAGAGTTCGTTAGCATCCTGGAAGCCTTGGTGGTATTTGGATATGTAAGTATTTATTAATTCTGGTTTTTAAAACCACTTAGAAGACTTTGCAAAAAACTAAAAAGGGAAATACAAGCTACTTGAGGTAGTTTTGTAAGATTGAACTAAAGGAATGGCAAAATGGCTGCTAAACATACAAGTGCAAAGACACAACATGCGACACTTTTCTTCTAGCAATGTCAGTCACTAAGAAATTGTATTCCGATATCAAGTTGAACGTTGGAAGTATTTGAAAATCCATCAAAACATTGAAACAATACAAGATGTTTTTGGGTTCTTGTAAAATTAACTCAATTTAATTTTACAATAGCCCTTTGTTTCGATCCCCTTATAATGAAAGGAAATCGACAGTCTTCCGACTAAGCTAGGAGTCATTCCTCGGGTAGAGCTTATGAGGAGTGGTCGTAGGTTTTACAACAAAAACATTGTCTACTAGACTGACTGTTAAATACAAAAGAAGGGGTGCAAAGGGAGCGCCACCAAGTCCTAGAATTTTAAAGCACGGGTTTACCCTAAGGGAGAACTCACATTTCCGGCACCACTCCTTTACATCTTCGTTGCAGTTCATCCAATAGAATCTTTCTCCGCTTTTTTGAAAGCTCTTTTCACGCCAAAGTGCCCTCCGGAAATACCATCGTGCAAGTGCTGCAATACTTCCGGCACTCTGCTTCTCGGCACTATCGCTTGAAGTCTCTCAGTGTCATTTCCACATTCCAGGCGTCGTTTCAAGTTTCTATTTTCAATCACCAAGTAGTCCCAGTGTGCCCAGTATGTCTTCAGGCTCCTACTTGAAATACTAATTTCCTCCCAAGCTGGTCGTTGTCCTCTACTTTTCTACTCAATGGTACGTCCCAATTCGTCGTCATCCTCTTGGTCTTCTCGTATTCTTTCTGGTTGCCAAGTATCATCGGTTACCGTCATTCTATGAATGACACTTATTTTCTCTTCCATCTTAGAGCAATGATTGCAGTCTACCGGACAAGGTCTCCTTGACAGAGCGTCTGCATTTCGATGACTAGTTCCAACACAATGTTCTGTGTCAGAGTCGTATTCCTGCTGCTTAACCGGTTTTTTTTTTGGTTAAGTACAGCGTCTCTGTATATGACCTACTTCACCACAGCTCCAGCATCGCAGACGCCATCTCCACGGTCGTTGTCTATTCAGACTTTTCGCCTTTTGCTTTTCAAACACACGGTTGATTATTTCTTCTATGCGGTTCTGCGATTGACCAGATTCTTCTAAGGCAGACCGAACTTTGTGACACACCCTGTGTGATGTATGCTTAGCTGCTTTAAATTCAAGCAAATGAACCAGTGCGTCATCTAACATTTTTGGCCGTGCTAATCTTAGCGCTTGCTGTATTTTGCTGTCTTTAACGCCATCCACAAATGTTTGTACAGCCAGTTGTTCGAGGAAGCTATCTGGTGCCGTTGGGTATGCCAATCTAACTGATTTGACAATGTTAGCTTCGTAACCTTGCAGGCTTTGATTTGTCTTTTGCGAGCAGTTCTTCACTTATGCATGGTAAACCTGTTAAAGGTGAGCGTCTCCATATCTCATCTTCGATGGTAAGAGGCCGTAATCATTTTGCTGGTGGTCGGGAATCGTTTGTAATATGTTAAAAGCTTCCCTCCGTAGGGTCAATTTTAAGGAGATATCCTTCTCTTTATTGCACCAACCGTTGGCTATTGCAGAAGCTTCAAATTGTTTCAAATATGTGGGCCAAGTTGTTTTACCATTGAATGTGGGTGGTCTCACTTTAAATTTTTACGGTATTGGCTTGCTTCCTTCCATGCTTCTTATTTCTGGGATGTTCTGATTTACAACTTGGTTTACTAATTCAAGTGGCCGCGTTGTTAGTGAAATTACTTGTTCTTGCAGCCTCATCACATCCTCATTTATTTTTATCAATTTACTGTCCAGCTTTTGCTCAACTGTTTTACCTGTTTAGTGAAATATTCTTTCAATGCAATGGAGCTTTCCATTAATCTTTGTTCTAACGTGGCTGTCTTTTCATTCGACTTTTCTTCCATTTTCGCAGCATTTTCAATTAACTTTTCTTCTATTTTGTCAGCATTTTCACTTAGTGTCACTTCTAGTTTAGCTGACCTCTCTTCCATACCGGATTTAAAATCCTTAAGGAAATTCATTAAAGTTTTCGCGTCCATTTTACTTTGGCTTCTTGTAACAGGCATATACAAACTACTTAAATGTCTTTAGACTTGTAGGTTTTTTCTTTAAAATTAATCACTATATACTTCACACAGCCTGCAACCAGTGTAGCGGGCTACTATTAACGCGTTTCACCCATTTAAAACAAGTAATAACAAGTCTTTATTACTCACTGTTCACAAGTCTAATAAATAGTATATGCCTTATTTATAGATGCTTTCAGTTCAATTAACAATGAAGCCCTATCACACTAATTCTATTTACAAGCACTAATATCTTCTTAAACTAATTCCTTAACCATAAGTCTTCTTAGCAACACTAAACACTTCTATAATTTATTTATTACACTTCTCTCTATTTATGTACAAGCTGTTTGTACAATATACACGTACACATAACACAAATTTATATTTACTCTTGGACTTCCAAAAGCGTAACTAATTAACTTTACACAATATAATTTATATTCGACATTTAGATATAGACTCACTCTGTACTTCATCAGCGGTCTTATATATATATATATATATATATATATATATATATATATACCCTGAATTAGATGAATGATTCATACCTCGGTATATGCTGGAAAGCTTCGCGGCTTCTGTAGTATATACTCTGCTTACGGCGTTTGTGTGTTTGACGGGTTGCTTAATAGTAGCTCGTAACAATATTTAAAAACGTCCCTATCGTTTTTCTAGACTCTACTATAATGGCTATATCGTCTGCAAAACGTAACATGTCTATTTTTTGTCCCTGTACACTAATACCTCTCTCTTTTCCCTCTCTAGCTAAGTTTAAAGCTTCCTGAATACAAATTACTAATAAAAAGAATTAACTCATACAATTATTATACCAGAAATCACAATAAGAAATTCCGGACGAGAATGATTGCTATACCGAGAACGCTTTCGTTTTGTTGTTTCAGTATGATTAATAGATTCTTTAATATTTATTTGGTGGCTGTAATGCAAGAAATGTGGTAATGATCAGAAAGTATTTATACCATTTTACAGTTGCCAGATTGTTTTTCAGCGCTTTAAAAGAAGCATGATGTTTTTAATCGATTTTGCAAGTCTAGCAAAAACACAGGTTATAACAAGAAAAAAAATGTGTAATAAGTATAATGCTTGATAATGATTTTACTTACGATATTTCAGTGCTTAGCGCAAGCTGCACTAAACGTTTCTCTCTACTTCTTGTTTGATTTATAGTTTACCAAATCAAACCATAAAAATTCAATCACCACAAGGAAAATAATTTAGTTATAAAACAAAAAAAACTTTAGAATTTTCACCACACAAAACAACTATCTGCAAAGTAAAACTAAAGAATTATTTAAGATTGCTAATTATTTGTATATCCCTTATTCAACTTATTAGGTATATCAGCTGCACGTAAAGTACTGTCATACAATATATGTTACCATGATGCGTTATCCAGGATACATACTGGGTTTTTATCAGTGATAAAAAATGTTTTGTGGTTAATATTGTAGACCATTGCATTAAATAACTTAGGATGACGTCACATGGCTAAAATGCTTGATGTTATATTTATTGAATTCATAATAAGGTTTATTAAATAACAATGTTTTAGGATGTAAAGGATGGCAAACACATATTATCCTAAAATGAGTTCTTGATTTCATAAATAACATAAAATTTTTAAACAAATTTTTATTTGTAAATACAAAACAGTAATAATTTATCGTAAACTATTTCAGTGATTTGCTATCTATTATACATATCGATGCGATATGTCGATATGGCGATAATATGTATCTATCGATATTTCTATATCGATATGTATCGATATATCGATTTACGGGATTTGCGTATCCATCGATACATATTTATACGATATAGATTGGGCGATACGCTAAGCCGGTTTGGCAACAGAGATCCACAGCAAGATATGTATACGCCGATTCGAGAACAATATGAACAGCTAAGCCGCTTTGGGAAACAAAACGTGCAGCAAGATATGTATACGCCGCTTTGAGAACAAAATTGTCTTTGTGTGTAAATTTGTTGCGTCGGGGGTCGTTAGGTCGTTGGGGTGTGCGTTCGGCGGGGTCGTTAGATTTTGTCGTGGGGTGGTGCGCGTGCGCTGGGGTGGAGATATTTTCTTAAGAAATTTTTTAGCAGCGTTCCCGACGTTAAATATTAAATATTAAATTTTAAAAATGTTGTTTGTGTAGAAAATGGAGTTCACGTGTTGGTTCGTATTTTTCTGGGGTAGGTTAAGCTAAAAATTAAAACGCCGCTGTGAAGAATTTTTTAATATTAGGCAAACGCGTGCAAGTGGTAAAGAGTGTTTTAGCTCTCCTCATAAGCTGCGTTTTGTACGAAGTAGCAAATAAAATTGAGAAATATACGAAATGTTATATGATGGAGGTCAAATTTTAAACGTTTGCAGGTAAAATCTTGTAAAAGAAGTCGTTCACTTCTCGCAATTTCAATGTCACGATAAAATACTAAGAATTTGCATGCAGTCGAATATAACCTCGTGTTTTTTGGTAATATATATGTAAATCACGTCGACATTCGACTTTTAATATAATGTATTTAATTAACATAAGGTGTGTTGCAAAAACATTTCAAGACAGGTATGTCGTATATATATCCTTTGGTTACATCATCCCAAAATAATTTATACAAGTACACTGAACTTGCAGTCGGATCTAACTTATAATCTTTTAATTATACCCGTATGAATTTAAAATATATGCAAATTATACCACCTTTCATCACGATTTATTTGACTCTCAAATTATTTGATTTGATCTTATATCAAGGCTTATGTATTAACTTTTACAACTCAAGGTGTAGCATCAAGGTTTTACGTCACTCTCAAACTATAGAACTTAATAAAATAGCTTTCCTTAGCACCAATATCATTTAGAAAATATGTGTTTCATTAACATATACTTATTTATTAAATATTTCCTACCAAAATTTATTTAAAAATTTAAAAGTTCTTTATTTTCATTTTCATATAGGTAAAATCACCACTTGCTATGCTCTCGGCTACCTAGTTCCGGCTACTTTTCCAAGGTCGTTGTGACGTCATAGCCTTTTATAAATATAGAGCAATGTAATACTATTCTAAAATTCTAAAAGAGTCTTTCTTACTAACCACAAATACATACAGCTTGTAGAACGCGGATGTATCCAAGTCAGTCCATCGGCACATAAAATAATCTTTTAATCCTTTCCTCTTTCTCTAATAAGATGTTCTTTGTCTAACATATCTTTGTATTGTTCGCGTATTATCGCAGTGTCTTCCAATTAGTCCAACTTTCGCCTTTTGCATGCATTTCCTCTAATTTCAGCTGTCTTTTCTTCCACTTACAGCGTATGGCGTGCATAGGGCAATTTCCTGCAGCGTCAACGGAGAGTTTACTGCCAATATTTACGCGTTGTCGTACAACCTCTGGGCGAATGTTAGGCGTACTTATCAACCCCGATACCGAAATGATTATTTCTTTTGGAATTGTAGAATATGGTGTTACAGATTGTGTAAAATATGTTACCTGCTTTAATGTAGCACTTGTGTAAGATTTTTATTTTATCTTGGCTGTCGTCCTACTCTACTATCTCCAAATAATTTACAGGTAAATAGTTAAAACTAAAAGCTGAAAGCACATACTTTATCAATTTTTCCCTTTTCTCTGGTTTTTCTGACAACTTAATTTGCAAGCCCGTCAATTTCTTTGTATTGCCGTTCCCCCAATACATGTACTGTAGCAGGTTATTATACACTAAACAGCAGCTATTTTGAAGCTTGTCCGATAACTTACTCCACATTTTGGCGGTACCGAGTACATTGGCACCTTTAGGAAGTATAACTTACTATCTTCCAATAAGGTTAAACAGTCTTTTAAGGGATTATACACCGTTCCGCACTTCCAATTGTACAGTTTTATATTGTCGCTTCCAATTGCGTAATACCGTGTTCTTTGGTCAAAGTAGACGCGAATGTTGCTCTTAAACGTGCATCTGGACAACGTAAAAAATCTAGTATATAATTTCCAAGTTGTTTATTAACACCAGGATTTGTTATCTGACACACAAATTTTTTGTATATCTTAATTCTTACATTGGTTGTTAGCCATGTTAAACAATCAATTTAAATTAAAATTAAGTTTAAATGGCTCCATGCTTGGCATTAAATATTTTTAAATTTTGTTATGTATAATGCCAGAATAAAAATTTTATAATAGTATTACATTGTTCTTTATTTATAAAAGGCTATGACGTCACAACGACCTTGGAAAAGTAGCCGAAACTAGGTAGCCGAGAGCATAGCGAAGTGGTGATTTTACCTATATGAAGAATTTTGTTATGTTAAGTAAAAACGTGCAAGTGGTAAAGAATTTTTAGCTTTCCTCAAAAGCTGTATTTTGTATGAAGTAGCGAATAACATTTAAAAATATACGAAATGTGATATAATGGATCTAATTATAAAGTCTGCATGTAAAATCTTGTAAAACATGTTGTTCACGATTTCATTACCAAGATAAAATAACAAGAATTCGCAGTCGAATATAACCTCGTGTTTTTTATTGAAATTATAGCTCTCTGGTAATATATATGCAAATCATTCAATTTTAATATAATGGATTTAATTAACATAAGGTGTGTTTGCAAAAACATGTTAAGACTATTTCCTTCTTGGTATGCAAATTATACCACCTTTCATAACGATTTATTTGACTCTCAAATAAAAAATTAATTTGATCTTATATCAAGAGGTGTTCTTGCTTACATTTAGCAATTTCAATATATATTTAATATGTGTGTGTATATGTAAAAAACATGTTAAGACAGGTCACTCGTTATTTTATTCATGATTGCATCACCAAAATAATTTATACAACCACACTAAACTCGTACCCGGATCTATATAACCTTTAAATGTATGCAAATAATGTCGTTATTTAAAACGTGGTGAAGAATTTGGATGGGGATGTACTCATTCTCAAATGCGGAATGGTACTCCATAAGGCGTTCTGAACGGAGGCTTTGCACGCATTAGGTGATTGAATACTTCGGAGATTTTTAGGTTAAGCAAAAACATGCACGTGTTGAAGAATCTCCCGAGAATTTCAAAAAATTATTTTTGTATTAAATATATAATATTAAAAAGAAACACACAATATTTTAATGTTTTATTTACAAAAACTTACATTCTTTAATTGTCCCTATCTTTTTGTAGGTGGCGGGGAGATTCTTATTTGAATAAAATATAGATAAGACTTCCACATTAAGAAAAATGTATCTTAGTTAAATGTACGGGGATTTTATTAATTATAGTTTAGTAAAGTGCATGGTAGTTAATGACCTCGAGGTTGTGATATTTATAACAACATACCGATATATGTAAATTATATATGGAAACTGCATAACTTCAAATCATTTTAGATAATTGTTAATTACCAAAATTCATAATTTCTACTTCCGTTAAAACACATTAAGTAAGTAAGTTTATACATACCGATAATACAATGGTAAAAATTCTTCTACAACACATTAAACAGCTTATTTATATTTGCTACCTTAAACAACTATGCGGAGTGCATATAAATGTCAGAGGAAGATTTCTTATCGTTCCTTCCAATCTTAAAATTTATATCGTCAATAAAATAATAAACAGATTACTAATAATAGGTCGTCAATGGAACTAAAACAACCTATGCAATGCTTTTATGTTTACACAACTATAACATACTTTAAAATTTAATACCTCGGTAGTAGAATATAATTTTTAATTGTATTATTGTAACATAAAGTTTGCATAAAAATGCAAAATACATATCCGTTAAGAGGAATTTTTCAATATGATACTTACAGATTCGTTAGTAAGTTTTACAATTAAACTTATTTCAAGACATTTTTGAAACACATCTTACTAGTCTCAAGGAATATGTATGTATGTAGGTATAAAATATACAAATAAAAACCTACTTAATGTAAACATTATTCTTTATTAAAATGAATAATTGGTTATATGTACAAACCAGTTTTTGAGTACAATTACATCTGTGGTTGCGCAATTGAATGACGAATGTCGTGTGGTATGCTAGAAACACTTGTGTGAATTGGTGTAATACTTTAATTTATGTAGAGGGTACACCCTAAATCTTCTAGGTTAATAACATTTAGGTGTGGAAATTCATTGTAAATTGCCATCATCTCAAGATATACCGTGAAAGTTTCTGCTTAACCATACCTTTTGGTATTTGAAGCGAGCTGATAGACAGTTCCAAGAATATGGTGGTTTCAGCACATATGTTATTGTAACTCCATTCGATAGGGATAGTTGTAAAACAGCCATTTCTCTAAACACAAAGTTATTATGTGCAATTTTAAACCTTTGAACGTCGTCAACTAATGGACTATTAATTTTAGACTTCACTCACAACACTGGTTGCAGGATTGTAGCGTACCAAACGATCGTGTAGAATGAGGCAGTACGCTGTAGTGTGAGCTTTAAGCGTTTCTTTCATTTGAAATTCTAATCGTACGTCAACCGCTCCCACTTTCACTATTTCGTTTTGATGGGAACAATCGATGACTACAAGTGGAGCGTGCGTTTGAAATTCATTGGGTGTTAATATCGGCTCGCTGATACCCCCGTAGTACGATTGTTGAAACTGTGCATACATCTCATATAGTATAGAATAGCGATTGGTATCGAAATCAATGTTAAGATTATCGTAAGGATACATAGATGAACCCAGATGTAATTTCATATTGGTCAACTTACAGTGGTCGAACTGACTGCGCCCCTTTTGCGTGATGTATCGGTTTGAAAGCAGACAATAACAAAACGTGGTTTCTCCACTTGAGAAGCCGTCTTCACGGCCCAGGTTGCGTGTGTGTTGTATGTAATTCTGGATATTCGTGTAGTTCCCAACTGCGAAAGCTTATGTCCATGGTGGCATTGCGTTGAATATGTTTGAGTAGTTTTAAGCGCTCTGCATCTGCAACGGTTATATGTGGAATCCGCCATGAATATGTGTAATAGTAATTTTGATTGACTCTTTGGTATCAGAATTCGATATAGCTGCATCGTCAGCACTACTTCTAATAAGAATAAGCTCCTGTTTGATATTCAAAAGAATTTTCGGTAGTCCTCCGCAAATCCTAAAACCATGCGCAAGGGAATGCATACGTTGAAATGACCATTAGCATCAACGAGATCAAGCTTATCGATGGGGACCAACCGGCGTTTCTAAAGCGACGACTTTCGCTATAATCGTAGGATAGGAAATTTTTAATAGTCGTAGTTATACCTGGATTACGAACGCGGTCAATAGTCTTTCCACCAAGTTCATAACGAATTTCATCAAATAAAATAAAACTCCGTTGTTGACAAAATCGGCTGTAGGCGAAACGCCACCATCTGACTTATTCATTGTACCCTCAATATAAATTACGCTGTCCCATGGTAGTGTATAGACATCTTCGTTTTCTATTGGAATCCGTATAACATCGTTCTTCTCATACGTGGTATTGGGTACGGAGTATGCATATGTTTGTCGGCATTGACGATGGTTGTATCAAATATAGCACGTTGCGTAACATTTAAAATATTACTATCCATTTTAACTATGTAGCACTTTGAGTCCTAATGTTTGCAGAAATTTAACGTTTTCCGGTGTTAATCGGTGCACTGGTGTCTTGTAACTGGTAAAGGTGCTGACAATGCGTCTATTAATAGGTTTTGGTGGTTTATGCTCATAGCGCAAAACCATTGTTTAAAGACGCTTTAGATAAAGTCTAATCGTGATGGTTTCCCGACGAAAAGTGATGAGATTACCGTTTTGATCAACTATTTTAACAATGATGCGATCGATGATTCGTGTATTAAGTGGCATATAGGTGACGTTTACGGGGTTTTCAATAATCTTGTACCCTGCAGCAACTGCAGGAAAGAATTGATGCAAAATGTGTACAGGTTTGCTTATTCCGATACGATCCGACCACAAGATTACATTCAATACATATTGAATTGATTGGAAAGACTTGTGCCGGATGGTCCGAAATAGCAGTAGTGAGAGCTGGTGGTTTACGTTTCTCAAAACCCAGCAACGAAGCAAGTGAATTTGGTTGTGTAAAATCCACTATACCTGATGCTTTGATTTCTGTATGTAAACTGTTATTATTGGCTCGAATATCAATAAGATAACGTTTGGATGAAGTGCGTTCACGGGGATCGTTCAGATTACGTCGTACGAACTTATTAATATCTGCCACTTCATAAGTTCCTTCTGGTAAAGTAAGCACGATGTCATCAATGTAAAATTTATTGTTCGCTTCCGTTACATTGGG
Organism: Platerodrilus igneus; assembly: GCA_036346225.1. NCBI lineage: Eukaryota > Metazoa > Arthropoda > Insecta > Coleoptera > Lycidae > Platerodrilus > Platerodrilus igneus. The sequence continues at coordinate 33,590 of JARFIW010001745.1, read as the reverse complement.
AATTGAAAAATATGTATCAAAGTTTGTAAGACCAATAACGTATTCATGGTCATCATCGAGAACAATTGGTGGGTTGATGATTGCGGTGAGCGTAGATTCAGTTCCAGTTAAAGTAAATGTGTACATGTTCGGTGGTTGACGATAAACTAACAACTAGTCGTATTCGTAGTTGGGATTTTTTTTGTCTTTGTTTACGCAAACCTTGCCCGTGTGTAAGAAAAGGCTTTAGGTACAGTCCATGTCCACGGCGATAAGGTTTCAAATAGAGACCCTTTCCAAGTGTCACTGCCTCTTGTGCCATATTATGTCGTTTCGCTTCATCTAATTGTTGTTGTCCAAGTTTAGCATCGTTGACAGCTTTTGCAATCCCAGCTGCTCCACCCGACAACGCTCCAATTGCGGAAAGGGCTGCAAAATAGGTATCAAAGGTAGGAAACCACCAGTTTTGGGTACAGGGATTACACGTGGGATGCCACGAATTTCATCTGTTATATCTTTAATCGGTGCCACTGCAAGTTTAGCAGTTTTAATAAGATCGGTCGGACGAACGTTTTAATGCGTTCCCAAATGGTGCGAATTAAACGCTTGAATGGTATACCACTTCCTGTACGTAGACGCTGACCACGTCGTTTTCCTTTACACCTTATCGTTTTCTTGCGACAACCCATACCAAATTTAACTTTGGCATTCATTGCAGAACCAACAGCAAACGCAGCAAGTTTTTCACCTAACGAAGCGTCGGGTGCAGTACGACGTTTTTGTGCTGTTTCGGCAAGACGTCGATCAGCTTGGTGTCGGGTTGTTAAGTCTGTAGAAAGATCGTAGGCGATGTCGTGTGGTTTGCAGGCTTCGTCTAAGGGATTACGACCTATATCACCACGCTCGAGGCGTTTCTGAAGCTTAGTACCCGGTCCACAGAAGCGATAGCCTGGTAAATGTAATTCTACCGGTAAACGATTGATAGCACTATTGAGTAACCCGTAGCCACGATAGGATTTCATTAATCTTGTCAGTCGAAAGGTTTAAAGGAGACTGGTCATGCGTGTAGAATTACTCGCTTAAATGCTTACCATACTGCAATTACGTTTTAGTATATGGATAGAATGCGTCTGGTAAAGCAACAATTGGCGTTGCCAATTACGGACCACAACTGCAGCAACAACACTAACGTGCAAAAGCATGGACTACTATTACCATCAACAATACGGTGTATCATTACAGGTCCATCCAATTGTGGTAAAACTAATGTAGTCATCGGTCTCTTGAAACATCCGAATGGTGTACGCTTTGAAAACGTTTATCTCTACTCAAAATCCTTGTATCAACCAAAGTATCAGTACCTAGAGAGGTTATTACAACCAATAAAAGAAATAGGATATTTTGCGTTTAACAAATGGGATGCAATTGTTACTCCAGCGGATGCAAAACCTAATTCGATATTTATTTTCGATGACGTGTCGTGCGATAAACAAAATGTAATGCGAGAATATTTTTCTTTAGGTCGACATAAGGCCATTGATTGTTTTACCTATGTCAGACCTATTCCAAAATACCTAAACAATTGATTAGAGACAATGCTAATGTCCTAGTGCTATTCAAACAAGACGAACTCAATTTAAAACACGTATACGCTGACCATGTAAACACGGATATGTCGTTTAACCGGTTTAAAGAATTGTGCGGCGTATGCTGGCGAGATCGGTATGGGTTCTGGTACAGAGTACGAACGGTACCTAAACAGCGAAGAACATCAGACCTACTTACAACGATTCTTACCATCGGTAAGATACTATGTCGATAATCTGTTTTCCAACTTTACTGGTATTTATAACAATGACACGGAGCACTTGCGCAGGGATAAAGTACGTTTTAATCCGGAGACAGGAAAATTAATGATTGGTGATTCGGACATTATCTTCGGGATTGGTGAAAAGGTGTGTAGAACGATTTTGCTACAACGGTAGCAAAGGGTTGTACGAGCAACTGTTCCTTCTCAATCCTTTGGGTAAATTCTCACTTAAAGAAATTAACGATTATGCGGACATTAAAAAAGTAATGCAATGTATAGCTTACGACAGCAAACTATAAACCCAGTGGTCGTGGTCTACTCATGGATTATAACGAGAAGCCACTAGAGTATGTATACTTTGATGATCCCAACGAACTGTGCGAACGGCTCAAGCTTCTGGTCGCCTCGCAAGATGCAGGTAACACCGGTCACAAAACGAAATTACATCGATTATGGAAGAATTACGCGAATTGCGTATAATAGCGTAGATTGTGCGACTTGTTATTCATTATCACGATGGTTATCGACAAGTTTGGGCATGCGTCTGACTGTGCTTCATATATTTCTTATGATGATTACTACGATTTTGACAACATGAGATAAGCGCGCGTCGCTACACCACAAGAAGATGATGATGCAGTCACGAAAGCGTACTTAGAATCGCGGTTAGCAACGCTACACCAGCAAGAGGGCGAACCAACGCTTGGAAGTGGTTCCACTATTCAGCAGTATATAGACACGCTTGTGAAGGAGACAACAAACAGTATGATAACACAATTCTCGAGCGAGTATGTTACAAGATCAGACTTTAACCATTTTGAAGAGATGATGCGTAACCTTGTTCCAGCCACTGTGAACGCTAATGTTGCACAAATCGTAACCAAACGGATAGATGATTCTATGAATAGCATATATAAGACATTAGACGCTGCTATTCAACAAGTGAAAGCACAATTTAGAATAGACATTGCACGAATTCAAGCAGATATTCAACAGTTGCAAGAGAAACTTAAAAACGCACGCATATAGCCGTCAACCATACACACACACACACACACACACATATTAGCAATATGTCTGTAAAGGAGCAAATCGTCCACGAGTTACATAAGCCTGCTCGCATTAACTTTCCTAGAAGACATGTAATCACAAAAGGATTAAACGAGCTGTTTCAAGCCGATTTGGTGGAAATGATCCCATATGCAAAGATGAATAAAGGATTTAGATACATTCTAGTTGTTATCGATGTATTTTCTAAATACTTATGGGCCGTACCGGTTAAGCGCAAGACGGGTAAGGCTGTTTCAAACGCTTTTCAATCAATTTTCAACAAAGACCATCGTATTCCACGGTACATTCAAACGGATTTGGGAAAAGAATTTTATAATTCAACATTTAAGGCTTTAATGGAAAAATATGAGATTACACATTATAGTGTGTACAGCAATAAAAAGCTTGCGTAGTAGAACGCGTTAATCGTACCTTAAAGTCAAAATGTGGAAACAATTTAGTTTGAATGGTTCGTATCGATGGCTGAATATACTATCCTCACTCGTGACTGCATATAACAACACCAAACATCGAACAATCGGCATGCGACCTGTAGATGTGTCAAAACGCAATGAACGCAAACTTTTCAATACAGTGTACAGTACGATCAAAACAGTTAACTTAAAGAGTAAAAATTTTCTGTTGGGGATCATGTTCGCATTAGTAAACATAAAGTCAATTTACCAAGGGATACACACCAAATTGGTCTAACGAAATTTTTACGGTGTACAAAGTGCATTTGACTAATCCTTTAACGTACCTATTGCGCGATAGTCGAGGACAACCAATATTAGGCGGCTTCTATGCAGAAGAACTTCAACGAACACACTATCCGGATGTATATTTAGTGGAAAAAGTATTGAAGAGTTAAAATCAAGTATATGTGAAATGGTTAAATTTAGATTCTAGCCATAATAGTTGGATATCCAAAATCATATTTTGTAGATTTGCTGTTACGTGTTTGTTTACCATCATATGTCATTCATCAATAAAAATTTTTACTGTTATATGATTTATTATAGCGACACACACACACACACACACACACAAATTACATCTATGTACTACTAATTACTACACTAGTTCTACGTCAAGAAAGTTGTTTATAATTCCTCATGCCCGAAGCGCAAAACGTTGATGTAGGTTGATTTTCGCTGTTTTGGTTGAACTTGAGTATTTCGATGTCCGTGAATATGTGTAAATAACAAGCAGGTAAAACACATTACCTTCTCAGCTAACAATTTCTCCCCGTACTTGACCAACACTCGAGGTATATATATTTATTGTAAAAGGTATGCGAACGTACAATAGCATCCTCCATTATATCTAATAAGTGCTATCTATAGCGCATCAGGTAGGATTACCAAGATGGCATGATTTACATACAAAAATAGTATTAAACTAAAACAATAACTTTAATAGCATATACACTTTTTATAATCATCTATACTATTTGATGGCCATTTTCCCGAATCCGGACCCACGTCCATCCTGGTTGCTGTTTTGAGCCCTCCATTGCCAAATTCTTGAGGAGCCAGTTATATGTTGTTCTATGAGGGCCAACTACATTAGGTTGGTACTTATAATTTACCTTATACTTTAAAATTAACTTCAATACTTTCTAATACCATAGGTTGTGCGAAATATACAACATCTACAATCATATCGTCAATCGCTGTGACCAGTGATTTATAGTTGCATTTATATTCATGATAGGATATGCCTTCGTACTCAATACAGCTCGGTTGGTTAGTAATTCTTCAAGGAAATATACATCGCTCAAACTATAATTACTCTCTATTGCGTCTAGTACACCGCGCACCTGATGACATTTTAACTCTGTTTTGCCGTTGCAAGCATCAATGAAGTTTGATACAAATTGATCCACCTACTCTGTTGATTAAACAGCATGTCCATTACATCAATGGATGTATCATTGGTCAGCGAAAGAGCATAACGTTAATCATTACTCTACATACAGCACAAAAAGCTGTCATAGCCATGCGAGAAATTGTTGCCTGATAAATACTCCCTGTATGATTGTTGTGGTTTTGACAATTTTGACAACGATCCTAGGTCATGGATCGAAACGTAAAGAAAGATGATTTTAAAACTATGAGTGTTTAATTCCCAACGAAGATTAAGAAAAAGGTTGCCTGATGTCGATAAATCTATATATATATATATATATATATATATATATATATATATATATATATATATATAAACCAATGTTTAATACCTTGAAAGTAATAGGAAAATAAAATTTAAAGTTGTCAACCATGTTCGGGTGGTAATGTTGATTCGGTCATTGATACCTTGCAAGTTAAAACAAGTCGTATACAATGATAAAAGTTTTTGAAACTAACTAAATGTGATCTTGAATACATGCTTTGTAAAAGGATATAGTTCAGATTCTGCTACGATTCTTCAACAGACGGCGATAACAATAAAAACTCTGTTTAAATTAATTTTTAATAACGACTTAACATTGCGTAATTCTATTAAAATGATTTGAAATATAACGAGAATAACTTATTGAATTAAAGTAGGTTATTTATAAGCACTAAATTCTACAATAATTAAAACGAGTTTGAAAATAAAATGTATTGACAATGTAGCTATACTTGTAATTTATTCTGCCAGGATCAACAAAATATAATGCAAAATAGTTGTTTTAGGTATAAACCAGAACCATATAATTTACATATGGGGATATGTTGTCATAATTATACTATAAATAGCACAATCGCCGAGGTCATTAACTACCATGCACTTTACTGAACGCGGTTGTTAAAGGGCGTTATATGAACGTTTTTGCAAAGAAATAAGTAATATTTATATCAGTTTGCGAGATGTTGAAACGTTTAGATCCGTAAGTTATGCATATCTTTTAGAAAACATATTTGCTTTTATGGACAAATTTTTGCTTTACATTCCTTAACTTTAATAATTTCACTAATCATGTTTACAGAGTCTTTTAAATAATAATATCCTTTGAACATACTATCATCTGGAATACAAATTTTGTTATACCTATATCTAGTACTAATAATAATTAGTGTCTCTAGCACTGTAAAATTTAACTAGAATAATTAATTCACAATCTTTTATAGTGTTTAATTAAATCGGTCTTTTAACAAAAAAATATTAATTAAATTTTTATTCACCTAACAATAAAATTTTACACTAAGAAGATATAATTGGTGTATGCTGGGTTGCCTGCCATAGATATGCATATATTTTTTAGAATTCAATTAAATTTAAGTACACGTAGGTAAATGTGTGAAAGTTACTTTACATTTCAGTATTCAGCTGTATTGTAAATAGTTACTGATATTGTATTGAAAAAACGACACCCAGTATTGTCAGCTGTGTAAAAAATGTTTTGTTTCGGCAGTGAATCAATCAAACTGTATGAAAATATATGAACTCATTAGCATGTAATTAAAATAAGCTGGTAAGTGAAACTAATATAAATAAAACATTCAAATTTTGTGTGTTTCTTTTAAAATTATATATTTAATACAAAAATATTTTTTAAAAATCTTGGGGATTCTTCAGCACGTGCACGTTTTTGCTTAACCTAAAATCTCCGAAGTATTCAATCACCTAATGCGTGCAAAACCTCCGTTCAGAACGCCTTATGGAGTACTATTCCGCATTTGAGAATGAGTACATCCCCATCCAAATTCTTCACCACGTTTTAAATAACGACATTATTTGCATACATTTAAAGGTTATATAGATCCGGGTACGAGTTCAGTGTGGTTGTATAAATTATTTTGGTGGTGCAATCATGAATAAAATAACGAGTGACCTGTCTTAACATGTTTTTTTGGCACACACCAATATTTTAAATTAAAACCATTATAAAATACGAGTCGAATAATTTCTCCTATTCTTTTGATATTTAATACAAAAATAATGGGGCAGAGCCCCGTTTAGGGCACGTTTAGAAGCTCCTTCCCCCCATTCATCATTTTGAAAGTGATTATGTCATTCACCACATTTCCTATTTTTGTTTAACCTAAAATTCTCTTTAATTAACTAAAGCAACGAGAATAAAAACAATGACGAAGCTCTAAAGATCACCGCTTAATTCTTCACTACATGCACGTTTTTGCATAACCTATAAATTTTTATCACGTTTGTGCAATTAAACGAGTTTATATATACAATGTCTAATACGTGATTTACATATATATTACCAAATAAAAACACGAGGTTATATTCGACTGCATGCAAATTCTTAGTATTTTATCGTGACATTGAAATTGGAGAAGTGAACGACTTCTTTTACAAGATTTTACCTGCAAACGTTTAAAATTTGACCTTCATCATATAACATTTCGTATATTTTCTTAATTTTATTTGCTACTTCGTACAAAACGCAGCTTATGAGGAGAGCTAAAACACTTTTACCACTTGCACGCGTTTGCCTAATATTAAAAATTCTTCACCGCGGCGTTTTAATTTTTAGCTTAACCTACCCCAGAAAATACGAACCAACACGTGAACTCCATTTTCTACACAAACAACATTTTTTAAAATTTAATATTTAATATTTAACGTCGGGAACGCTGCTAAAAAATTTCTTAAGAAAATATCTCCACCCCAGCGCACGCGCACCACCCCACGACAAAATCTAACGACCCCGCCGAACGCACACCCCAAAGACCTTACGACCCCCCGACGCAACAAATTTACACACAAAGACAATTTTGTTCTCAAAGCGGCGTATACATATCTTGCTGCACGTTTTGTTTCCCAAAGCGGCTTAGCTGTTCATATTGTTCTCGAACCGGCGTATACATATCTTGCTGTGGATCTCTGTTGCCAAACCGGCTTAGCTACCCTACTAATATCGATACATATTCTATATCGATATGTATCAATATATCAAATATCGATATTTTGCGCATCGAATATCGATAATTTCTATATCGATATGTATCGAATATCGAATATCAAACATATAACAGAATATGTATCGATGTTCGATACGCAAAATGTATCCCATATTCATGACCTTAAATACTTCATGAAGTATTGTAAATTTTAAAACCTCACTTTTAGTAAATACAATAAATTTGTTTGCCAAGCTCCTTGTTGTTAATAATCTATAGGAACACTGTACGATTTAAATAAAATTAAATAAAAAACCAAAAAATATTTAAATTACTAGATACGTATTTCGACCGCTATGTTATCATCAGCAGAAAAAAAAAAAGAAAAAATTAGCTGTATAATTTACTATATTGTTGCTTTAAACACTATCGAGGATATTTTCCTCACCCGCAGGCTGGTGTTCTCAACAACAAACAAGTGAATTGTGACATTATAACTTAAATCTACCTAATTTATACTAATTCTAAATCATAAGCGGAACCAGTTTAATCTTTTTATCATTGGTTGTTGACCAATAGGGAAAGCAAAGCAGATATTTATTGGCCCTTTTGGTGTTTAAGATCCTTTATGTTTAACAATTTTAATTGATTCTGGCATTTAAGGAAAAACGTTTTTTTAACAATTTAACATTTTTGTTTAACTGGTTTTCAAATAAATGTTTGGGACCTGAGACCTTTCATATTTACCATATTTGAAGTGAGAATGTTTCTTAAATCTTGTTGTTATATTCCTTTGGTCTGACCAATATATTTTTGAAAACACCTGGCCCTGCACAACTAATTTCATAAATCCCCGACTTTTGCAATTTTTCCACCTTGTCTTTTTGGATTACCTAGCAAATCTTTAATTTTATTAGTATTAGTGAAAGCAATTTTGAAATGAATTTTGAATATTTGTATCAAAATAATTGTCCATTATTCTCAGTTAAAAAAAACTCAAATACTTCCCAAGAATATGGTTAAGGTACGTGGATGATTTTTTGCTTTTGACACTTCTAAATCAAATGTTGATGATTTTCTTAAAGAAATGAATTCAAAATTTAAAAAAAATTTACGTATGAACTAGAGAATAATGGACAATTACCCTTTTAGATACATTAGTAATTAGAAATGGTAATAAATTAGAATTTGATATTTATAGAAAAGCCAATGTAAATCGCTTTATTTTGTCTTCCTCTAATCATAGCATACAACATAAGTTTTCATTTAACTTTTAATTAATAGATTATTGAATTTTTTAAATAAAAACAGATTTAATAAGGAATTTGCTCTTATTAAACAAATAGCGAATTACAATGGTTTTCTTTGATATTATAGATAATATTTTTAGAAAGTGTAAAAATAGGATCAACATCCGTAAATCAACGACTTTGCAATCAACCACCTCTAACGATAATGTTAAATATGTTAAACTTGTTTCACAAAACCACAAAGGGTCTTGATAAAATATTCAAACAGTGTAATTTCAAAATTTTTCACTAATACTAATAAAATTAAAGATTTGCTAGGTAATCCAAAAGACAAAAAATTGCAAAAGTCATTTATGAAATTAGTTGTGCAGGGCCTGTTTTAAAAATATATTTCATACCAAGAAGAATATAACAACAAGATTTAAAGAACACATTGCTCACTTCAAATATGGTAAATATGGGTCTCAGGTCGCCAAACAATATTTGAAACCAGCCATTAAACTAGAAAATGTTAAATTGTTAAAAGCGGTTCCAACGTTTCCTCCTTAAATGCCTATGAATCAATTAAAATTGTTAAACATAAAGGACCCTCTTAAACACCTATAAAGGGCCAATAGATTATCTTTTGCTTTCCTATTGGTCAAAACCAATGAGAAAGCAAGATTAAACTGGTTCCGCTTCAGTAGATTTAGAATTAGTATAAATTAGGTAGATTTAAGTTATAATGTCACAATTCACTTGTTTGTTGTTGAGAACACCAGCCTGCGGGTGAGGAGAATATCCTCGATAGTGTTTAAAGCAACAATATAGTAAATTATACAGCTAATTTTTTTTCTTTTTTTTATGATGACCACATAGTGGTCGAAATACGTATCTAGTAATTTAAATATTTTTTGTGGTTAAGGGTTTTTATTTAATTTTATTTTACCTTGTTAAGTTATCTTATAGAAGTTATCAAGAAGAAGTTTAATAAATTATTACTGTTTTGTATGTCAATATACTGTCAAAACATTTTATGTTGATTTATGGAATGTGTCATTGTCAGATATACCGCTGCTTGCATTCCTAGAGTGTGCACATTTAATGCAACCTTTACCGATGCGTATCGGTGCGTATCGATACATATCGACTTGTAACTATGGGTATCGATACGTATAGATACGTATAAATATATGTAGCGATTCGTATAGAAACGTTTAGATGTGTAGATTAAGTATACATATTGAGACGCAGCGATACGTATAGGTACGAATCGATTAGGCATCGACTATTTATCTACTCTTTCTTTGGGAATAAAATCACAAGATCGTTGTAAAATAATGTATTTACTGACAAATCGATCTTTTTCTTAAGATTGTTTGTTATCAAAATAATTAAAGTTTCAAGTTTAATATTTGTGACATAGGTTATATATATATATATATATATATATATATATATATATTTATTGATTCAAAGGGTTAAATTTGAGGTAAACAATGCAATTTCAAACCCCCTGTATAGAGAAACAAACAATTTTACGCGCAAAATTTATTTCATTTATTTAATTTAAACGAACAAGTATTGACGTATTTTTATAATTAAGGATTAAAAAGTGTAATAGGTTCATAAAGAAAACCAGTTTTAAAAACAAATAGAAAACGCTTAATTAATTTAATTTATTTTAATTCAACGTGTAATAGAATTAAGAACTACACCAGGGTATAGAAAATCAATAATCCGAAAGCAAAAGGGTTCGTGGTAGTAGACAAGGACGTCAATTATATCGAATACCGTGAAATATAAGCTCCTAGAATTGTTGTTTTAAACGATCACTAATTAGAAACACCTGCATGTTCTGAAAGATTATCTTCGTCGAATTTATATGCATAATAACGCGGGTTACAAAGAAAACATTTCCAACAGTCAGTTGCTTCAAATAAACAAGCTAACAAAGTTTCTTAAAGAGCAGAAGGGATGCACGATCAATAATATGCTACAGATAGAAACGGATATAACAGCATTGACTTGCAAAACGCACGTACTCAATCCACGTGGATTCAAGGGACGCTGTCAGCTATATCGATTTTCTATAACACAAGTGGGGTCAAAACGCGACATCTAATATGCATAAGACAGAGATAAAAATATCACAGGCGGAGTTTTATGACCACGTAGCACTGTATCATTGGTGGAAATGAATAGTTTTACAACGGACGAACACGCGACAGGTAAATGCGGTTTTTTGGAGTATATAGCACGTCCACGAGATTAATTTCTGGGAGTTTTAACGCGGTTAGATTAAAATTTGCAGAAATGTTATTTTAGAAATAAGTATTTCGCGTGAAGTGTGGCCAGTGATGGCATTTGAAGGATATAAATACTCTGGGAGCATGGGGCTTGCTTTTTTTATTCTCTTGGTATTTTTATCGCTTTAGACTACGTATAATAATCAACCGACGTTATAGTAGAGGCTTGTGAGTATTGAAAATTGTATAATTCAGTAAAATAGTATTCGCACTTATAACGTGGTTAGTTGAGGCCTTGTAGTTATTGACGTGTGTAGTGTCGAGTGAATTAAATTAACCGAGGTCCAACTAATACCATAACAAGCTAATAAAGCAATAAACAAAAGTATAATATACGTGAATTTGGATGCTGTGATGGAATAGTAATTGGTAGCACGGAGCTCGGCGTAGACTCAGGTTATCATCTATAAATATCTGGTAAATCAGAGCGCATAGTCACGAAGCCAAGGCGTTTTGGAGGATAAAGCATCATCGAAAGAGATGGAGACTTGAGGCATTTTCCAGGTAACTCATTTGAATTTGCTGTTATTTGATAAACTGTTGGAATTATTTGTGATGTGTGAGTGACCTTAAGGAGTTATTTATGGTTATCTAACGTATTGGAAAAGATACGTGTACTTGACAATTAGTAGAGTATTTTAAATATTGAAAAAAAGGTGTATGTAAAGCTTATTAAATTTCATTATGAATTTAAATAGGATTGTTAAGGGTACATGGGTTTGTTAATTTTGTGGTAATTTTATGCAAGGTAACAGGCATATATTAATAAACTGGGTTATTATGAGCTCACCATACTCCAGTGTGCAATAAATACAGGGTATTATTTGGGGCCCATCTACTCCAATTGTATCAAATGTTTTTACTAATAAAAATTTAAAACAAGGATTTTACAAAAATATCACTTATTGAATTGTAATAAAATTGTATATATTTGTGAATAATTGTTTGTAAATGGCGGTGAATATAGATTGTATGATTGTTGTATTATTTGATGATTTTATTGAATGGTGTGTGTGAGAAGGAAAAATGATTGTAAATTTTGGTATCCGAGAAGAGGCACAGCTGAGCTAGCCAGGGAAGCTGCTGAAGATATTTTGAAGCAGAAATCTGGGTAAGAATATTTTTATAAATTTTTTTTGGTTTTTTTGAAAATCAGTGTTGACACGGGCGATATCAACCCCGTAAGTCCGATCACAGCAATATATATATATATATATATATATATATATATATATATATAGGGGTAGGCGATACGGGATTTTGCGTATCGAATATCGATACGTATCGATACATATCGAGTATCGATATATCGATATTTATTTTTCGCTGTATCAGGGGGTCGATATGGGTGTCGTATCGATACGTATCGATATATCGATACGCCGACCCAGCCCTAGTCATGAACTGTTGACGGTTTTAAATATAAACAACATATTTATATGTAATTTGTTAACTTCAACAGGTATGTAAATACCTTCAATATAAAATATACATAAAGTTTGAATTTTAGTCGAACTGATGTCTTGGATATAACTTTCAAATTTGTAACAACACAGCCTTTAGGAGGAAAATATTAATTTAATCTCAATACATTTCAACATGTTTTTAAAAATGTTTTTCATGCAAAGTAACTAAATCAAAATTAAGTAATACTCAAAAATGTACTTAATTCATTAATATATTAATTAATAAATGTATATTTATATTGTGCCAAAGCTGTATAGGAATTATAAATTATGCTTCATCATTCCACAGATGGTCGTTGTCCTCTTCACTATCAACACTGATGATCAAGGGTAGTGCATCTTTATAGTCAAATGCTATTGCCCTATTCCACCAGAGTTGTATCTCTTTTTCTGTATGGTGAATTATGCTTGCCCACACATCAGGTGTTACAGTCGCAAGAGCTTCCTTCCATGTAGCTAGTGACTTCTCAACTGAGGTACCACTGTATCCTTCGTGATCTCTATAATATAATCCCAGATGTGTTCTATTGGATTAAAAATACAGTGGTATGGTGGAAGTCTCACAACCGTGTGATCGTAGCGTTAGCCATTCGATCAGCTGCAAATATAGCTTTAGGCTTATTCCTAAAAATACAAACAATAAAAAAAAGACTATGTAAAATAATATAACTTACTGTTTCACCAATGTTATTAATTTACATTTTAGCATTGTGCTATTGTAACAAATATTATTCTCTTGTAGCCACTTTTGAATATCAGCTTTTTTCCAGGAACCCGTTGGTACCTTATTGATTTGCATACTATGGTAGCTAGCAGTGTCCTTTACGATAGACGATGGCTTGCTTAGATTAACTAAAAGCTTATATTCAAACCAATGTAAAAAGTTGTCCTGATTCATTTCGCCATGGTAATCACCCTTCGTGGTTTTTGAAGCAAATACGAGTTTGGCATTAGGAATGAATCCGTCATCACACCCAGCGTAAAGAACTATATACCTAATAAAGGAACGCATACTTAGCAAAATCTTATATTTTTATAATTATTAGTATTACCGTTCATCACCAACAAACAGTAAATCAGAAATCCAACTTTCATCAACAAATATGAACTGCCGTAGCTCCTCTGTTTTAGCTTGAACATATTGTCTTAAAATTGTCCACAAAGAAGTTCTACCGCCTTTGAATAAGTCTCGTTCACAAAGGTTTTCTTGTAGCGTTTCTATAGTAATGTGCTCCTCTGAAATACAAAAAATTATTCGCTTTTAAAGGCGATTAAAAATTACTAGCTGTTTTTTATACATTACATTTGATTTTCCAATGCTCCACCGGAAGGTACTACATTGGCCAGGAAGCGAGTTTTTTTTTACCTGGAAAATTTGGAATTTTGCCGAACCCTTGCTGTTCCAAGCAAGGTAGGGATCTTTAACGTGCGTGACAACACTCACACGGGACCTCCATTTACCTCTCATCCGAACGAGGGTGTATTTTTGTGAAAAATGCTCGCCTAACATTTTCAAGCGGACCGTGTCGGGATTTGAACCCGGGACCTTGGGCGTAGTAGTCACACACATACCACTACGCCACGGAGCCGCCCTGTTTTTTATACATCTGGTAGATTATATTTCTAATTGCACCTTTGTCGAAACCATCTATATCAATAACAGGTCTCATGCGTGGACGTATTTTTTTTGGGCCTGTTAGCACTTCACCCTTATTGAACCTAGTTCCAATGCAGTTTACAATGCCTATACTAATATTTAATGCTGATGCGAGTCGCTAAACAAACCACTGTTAATGAAATTGTTTAGTTAACTTAACCTCATCAAATTTGAAATTATTTGATTGGAATCAAACACATAAATGCAGAAGTTACTTACGTCTCTTACAGAAGTGAATGATAAAAGAGGCCCATTATTATTAATTTCTTTCTCAAAATAGCTTATTTGTGAAGCTACCATATCTTGAGCACGCGTATACGACAGTTTAGGCATTGTGAAAACTTAATATATATTTTATGTATAGTTCAGGGAATAAAGACAAAAAAAAGGTCAAACTTTGGAATAATTCCCGGAAAGCCGGATATTTGTATGAACCTTCTTTTTGGGATTCTAAGTAGTATCCCAAAAGTCCCCATCGATATATGTGCTGCTAAAAATGTTACGCGGGGTCAAAAGTCGCGAAATACGCTTTTTTGCGAAAATCTCGTTAACAGTCACTTTTATCGCAAAAATAGGAGTTATCAAATTTATAGCTTATAAAAATACCTACAAAAAACATTATATAACTTTTTTTCGTAAAAATAATGGTTTTCGAGAAAATTCAATTTAAAGGTCGGAACGTAATATATGCACTTCTTAAACGGTATGTATAAGTCGTATATTTGTAATCAAACGTTGAATTAGATACCTCTAATGTTACTTATATCATCGATGGAGGATTTCTTTTACACCGTGTTGTATGGAATAAAGGAGAAACGTTCTATACAATTTTTAATGCATATGTTCATTATGTACTTAAATATTATGGTAATAACGTTATAATTGTATTTGATGGTTATAACGATCATCAAAAAAACATCAAAGCTGGTGAACAACGTCGTCGAAGTGCAAAAGTTTCATCATCTACTGATATTCTCTTCGATGAATCCATGACTATTTCAACAGGTCAAGAAAAGTTTATTGGCAAGCAACAAGCATAGATTTATTGCTATATTATATGAATAATTTAAAACTGCTAATATTAATGTAAAACAAGCTCGAAATGATGCTGATGTTCTCATCGTTGACACAGCAATTGAAGAATCCGACAGCAGAACAAGTATCATCGTATGAAGACGTAGCTTACTAGTATTATTGATTGCACGAACCTAGTGATAAAATCATATATTTATTGAAACCTGGTAATAAAATACAACAACAATTTATTCTTCACAAAGCTTAAGTTTGTATCCTAAGTGTAGAAATCACATTTTATTTTACATGCAATGACCGGTTGCGATACCACATCAACTTTTTTCACAAAGATAAAATTAATGCCTTTAAATTATTTGAAAAGAATAAGAAATTAATTACGCCAATGTCTTCACTCAAAAACAATGCTCTCCGGATGTAATTTTGATCATGGCATTCGTTTTCTGGCTTTGTATAAAGCACCAATGAAAGAAGTGTCTATTGATAATCACAGATATTTGACGTTTCGAAATTAACGCAGCTCAAAAATCTGTAGATTTATCGTCTCTCCGCCAACATCTAGTGCTGCTCAACAACATTTATATCGCGTTTACTACCTGCAAGTTTTGGCAACGACCTCAACCCTCTAGACTGGGGATGGACATTGCCCGCTGATAGTTTACTGAACACTATTTTTGTAATTGTACGAAGGGATGTACCATGAACTGCGTTGCTGAAAGTTCGTTGTACTGTTCGGTAGTTTGTGGAAATTGCTATGGTCAGGATTGATTAAACGTATCACCTGATGCGCTTAATTGCGCTACTAATGACGAGCCTGCTGAGGATATAGATCCATCGTATTTCTTGACTAAAACTATGGAAATATATGAACCAGAGGAGGATGAAGACAATGAAGAGATGGAAATGATAACCGAAATAGAGACAGAAGAAGAACAATAAAAATAATTGCATCAATAAACGCAAATTAGTTATTCAATAATTTTATGATAGAGTTTGTTATTGATATAAAAATATTGTTCAAACAAAAAAAATTTGTAATAATAAATATAAAAAAAAAATAATTTGATAATAAATAAACAAATATAATTTAATACTATTATCAAAATAATTATTCTTTAATTAAAAATTTATAACTTATTATTTAAGTAAATCAATATTAATCAATCATAGTGTGAACAGAAATACATATATCATGAGTAAAATGTACGCTATAACTTTTAAATCAATTTCCTCCAAAACCGTTAGTGTACGGCGGTGACTTTCAAATAACTCAAAAAGCGAGATGTTGGACTGTATTTTTCTATGGCGTGTTTCAACAGCAACACAAAATTACTGTTCATGCCCAAAACAAAGAAACAAAGTAGCGTTTATTTTAGTACTCATGCAACGGCAACGATGAAGAAGTTGTAACCAATTAAACTTGCAGCACACGAACTAGAGCGGTGCAATCAAAGTGTAAAATATCCAATTAGCGGCATGTAACACTGCACACTGGACGCGGCACATGGACAAAACGATGCGAACACCAACACTGTGTACAATTAAACAAGACGGCACTATAAGACGACTGCGGTTTTACGATAACATTTTCAGCGGCTTTTAATAAGCGAGGATATGCGGTTTCGTCAACGATATTTTTGAACGGTTTTAAAAACTAGAGCGGCTTGTTGCTAGGGCGGTTTTACAACATCTTCAAAATGCGAATACTTGAACAGGCTAAAGCGGACTCTTCAATACTCGTAGAACGATTTCGTTTAGCAAGTTCCTTGGAATTCAAATCGATAATCTGGTGCGTCGGTGCGGCTGGACGTTCACCATTCCAAGAATAATGTACATCAAATAAACGCATTGGGAAAATTTGACTAACAAAATTTAAATCTATCGCGTCGAATTGAGAACAGCAAGCAAGCCCAAGTAATAATAAAATCCTACACTATAAACTATTTACAAGGGCGGAACAGTTAGTCTTATAGAAAAAATGAATAACATGTTTTTTGTAAGTAATTTTCTAAACTACAAATTAGATTACCACTATTTTTTCGATAAAATAACCATTAACGAAATTTTTGCAAAAACCGTTTTTCGTGACATTTGACCTTGCATAACAGTTTAAAGCGATGTATCAAAGGACTTTTAATATTGTTTAGAACCCCAAAAGGAAGGTCCACGCAAAGATCCAGCTTTCCTCTATTTATTCTGCAGTGCTATGTCTTTATTCCCCGTATTATAGTCACAATTCAAAATAATAAATTTAAGTTCTGAAAAGAATTGTTTTATACAATATCCAAGAAAAATATAAAAACAAAAATAAACAAGAACCAGCAGGACAACAAAATGACAACATGTCGAATGACAAATGCTTGGATTTGCAAGAGAAATTGGTGGCAACACCGTACAGAACTACCAACCTTAATCGTTTTAAATGACAATACTCTTCGAGTGTAATTCTAGGTATTCATTTGCATATAGTTACTCACACTTTATTCCTACATTTGACGTCATCGTAAAGCTTTTTTGAATGAACTATATAAAATTTTACATTTACTGTGTTTTGCAGCCAACAATATCACATGCTTAGAGCAAGATATTTTGGTCTAGGTCAAGCCAAATGTATAGAATGACACCCTGTAAGTGCAGTAATGAATAATTCTCAATATCATATACTGTGATTTGTCATGGGACAGCCCTGCACCTAATCAACTAAAACCCTCACGCCACAAACTCACCTGTTTTATCCTATGCACTGTTATTCAGAGATAATAATGCATAACCTACACAAGTTCAGTTTTATTACATAACTGCGAACCTGTTTTTATTAACTTTTGGTAACTCTTGTTATTACTGTAACGAAAAATTTCCAAATTCACGCTTACCTGAACATAAAGGATCATTCAGCGTATTGATACATTTTTTAAAAAGATGTATAATACATATTTTCTACCAAAAATGAGCTGGGAAAAATCTATTTCAGCTAGCAGGGTTCTTGTTGTTATATATATTCTTATTGCTTTACAGCATAAAAGTATTAATGTGAATTTTTTAGTGCTTTGGATTATTCGCAGCGCTTGTGTATAAGCGAAAAGATTTCAAAATTATGATCGAGCAAACGAAACACTTTTTAAAAACAGACATATGTCCAAATAACCTAAAAACAAGATTGGATTATATTTTAATGCAGAATAGAACGTTTCAGTCTATCTTCTACACAACAATGGCAGTAACATTCACTGCAATCTTTGTGTCATGTCTGATTAAACAAGATATACTTCTTGGAGTCTGGCACTTAGAAGATCATAAGATATTGTTTATCGTGGTATTTATTGCACAGGCGATTACAATGATAATTACAATGCAGTTTATGTTTGCTTACGACTGCATTTTTATGACGTACTGTACAGAGTTGATAGTCCAACTTAGAATCTTACAATACGCGCTTGAACAACTAGAAGTTTCCTATAGTAAACGATCACAATGGGGATGTAAAGAGATGTTAAAGAAGTGCATTCGCTATCATACGTTTCTCTTAAGGTGTATATTCAAAATTATAGCTCACGTTCAAGTTTTTTGTTTTTAGAGTTTTAAAACTAATGCAAGAGGTATATTCCCCTGAAATGCTAACCAAATTTCTTATGCTAACACCTCTAGCATGTGTACAGATGTATGCCGCTTTAGAAAGGTAAATATATTGTTCTTGAACTTTAAATTTTCTGCAACATTTTTATACTACTATTAAATAGAAACGTACAAATTGTAATGACCGCGCGTTAATTAAGCGTTTCGTAAATAGAAAAGCATTTATCAATTTTAGCTGATTCAGGAGTTTCTGTAAAAATGTAGCCGCATAATTTTTATAGAAGCTTGGGTAATTTACATTTAATAAAGGGGCAGTTTTAATTTAATGTTAAATCAGGACTAATGAATACTCACAAAAAAAGCATCTAGCACATTTTAATATACATCTGTTACCTGTAGGACGAGCGGGCCAGTAAAAAATTAAATCAGTAACGGAATTCTCGTCCAAATTACGATAACAAAGGAAAAGGAAATAAAAAAAAAGAACACGAATGCCAAGCAAAACTGTCGGAGATGCGGATCTAAAGAACAAAACAACAGTACACACGATCCAATCTGCCGTTTGTAGAATATGTGTACCTGAAAGGACAGTTAAAAACAAAATCACTCGTATAATATAATTCTAATTAGTAATTTCTATGAATTTAGATAGCAAACAATCATAAATTGCTAGTTTAAAGAAGAACATCTGAAACTTTTTTTACCCAATAATATGACAAATTCAGATTGCGTCTGCCGAACTCGTTGATATATGGAAAACATGACGACAAGCGAAAAACAACTTCAAATTCTAAAAACACCAATAAGCCTAAAAATATACAAATAAATCTTGCCTACTTACCAACTAAATGTACGCTAACGATAACGATGACGAGCCCGCACCATTAGCAGCTAGTATACCTATACTCCATTCCAGTTAAGAAGGTACTGAAGAAAAAGATAGGACTGAATTTTAGCGATTCTCATTGGTGGATGGATGAGCCAAGTGTACACAAGTATAAATATCCCG
This sequence comes from Platerodrilus igneus, assembly GCA_036346225.1. Taxonomy (NCBI): domain Eukaryota; kingdom Metazoa; phylum Arthropoda; class Insecta; order Coleoptera; family Lycidae; genus Platerodrilus; species Platerodrilus igneus. Next base: position 13,626 of record JARFIW010001745.1, on the reverse strand, counting down.
TATGTTTGTGTTGGTTGTTTGAACATTTTTATTATAAGACAGATTGTCAATCGGCATTTTGACATTTGCTATTGCCCTTTCATATTTTCGTTTTTGTTGTTAATTGTATTTTGTTATTAGTTTGCTTTTGAAATTTTGCTCGGCCTTATTAATTTGTGTTAATTTTATATTTAGTATCAAAACAGTTCTTGTCAGAGCTATAAAACACCAGTGTCTTGATAATAAGGTAAGCATGTCTCATTAAAGATAAGCATATAATACTAACAATGAATTCTTTTCAGACTTTTATTTAATTATGGATCACCAACCTATTAAAAATCCGAAGGGCAAACATGTTATGAGCGGGCAAAAGCTTATTGCCTATAATATATATTTGAAAAATTCCACAAATGCATCCAAAACGCAATCTGTGAAGCAAACTGCGTTAGAAGTGGGTTTAGGTGTTCGATCAATGTGGAATATTGTAAAAGAAATGGAAACTACTGGTACTGCTTCCTCGCCAAAGACTACAAGAGTGCGTACAACAATCTACGATGAACTTGAAGAATTTGAAAGATGTGCGATTCGACGGCATGTTCATGCATTTTACTTTAGAAATGAATTACCAAATTTAGAAAGTATTACATGCAATAAACAATGATGACTCTTTACCAAACTTCAGTCGCACATCACTTTATCGGGTAATGATGAAATTGGGTTTTAAATATGGAAAGCGTAGCCGAAAAGCAATTTTAATTGAAAAACCTGAAATTGTGTTGTGGCGAAGAAAATATTTAACTGCAATTAAAAGTATAGAGCTGAAGGCAAAGAATTTATTATACTGATGAAACGTGGGTGAATGCTGGACATGTAAAGAACAAGGTATGGCAAGACACCACTGTAAAACAGCAAGGCAGGCATTAATCGAAGGTCTATCGACTGGTATACGAGATCCCTCTGGCAAGCGCAAGAGATTAATTGTTGCGCACATAGGTAGTGATATGGGATTTGTCAATGGTGCATATTTAAACTTTCAATCTAAAAAAACAGGTAGCGTATTAACACTATAAACAACTTAGGACCCTGAGTTCATAATTATCGTTTTAGGAAATTATCACGAAGACATGAACGGTAAAGCGTTTACAACTTGGTTGAAAGGTGTATTACCTCTTCTTGATAATGATAGTGTAATCGTGCTTGATAATGCTCCTTATCACAGCGTGAAAGCCGATAAGTTTCCAAATCAAAGTTGGCGGAAAGAACAAATTTATAATTGGTTAAACGCAAAACACATTGAAGTTACCAAAGAGCTATTAAAAGTTGAATTATTAGCCTTAGTAAAGCAGCACTCTCTAGCTCACCCGGCACCTTATGTTGCTGACGAGATTGTAAAACGCTCTGGCAGAACTGTATTAAGGTTACTCCCATACCACTGCAATCTAAATCCAATTGAGCTGATTTGGGCTCGAGTAAAGCAGCATGTAGCTACCAACAATTCTGCTTTTAAAATTAACGACGTGAAGGTGCTTCTGGATGAAGGAACTTCAGCCATAGATAAAGGACATTGGGTTAATTGTATTAGCCATACAATTAAAGAAGAAGAAAAAATGTGGAAATTGGATGGCATTGTCGAAGAACTTGTCGAACAAATTGTAATAACTGTTGGATATGAAAGTACAACTGACGACGAAGATACCTCTGGGGATGATATGGACGTAGATTAAATATAAATTTGTGATATCATTGTTTTGATATTTTGTGATGTGTTTAATTAAAAATAGCTTATATATTGTTCTATATTAATATTTTATTTAAACTTTAACCAAACAGGTAGAAAATAAAGTTCAATAATGCTTGATATGTTTTAAAACCGTGTTTCTTGGATGTATTTATTCAAAAACCTCAATCTTGCAAAAAATATAAATAAAAATCTGTATAAACATCGATGCATTGCTTTAATTTCAATCATTGTTAACAAACTTACAACCTTTCGAAAAAATGAAACTGACTGAATTTTATTAAAGCATTCTATAACTCCAGGTGAATGTTTGTTTCTACCATAATTGTTAAGTAAAGACTAAGGGCAAATTCATAAAGCACACTTAAGCCACACTCATACTTAAGTAATGCTCTATCTCAATTTTGGTATTCGGAAAAATACTAAAAGTTGAGATGGAACATTGATTAAGTATGAGTGTAACAATGTCTTTATGAATTTGCCCTAAGTTTCGTCCGTCTTAAACTTAATGTAGTTCCAAGTCCAATTTTATCTTCTGAAATTTAATACCAAATTACAAATACTCCTTGTTATTATTTAGACAACTATCCTAGGAGAAGGATCGAAACGTCAATAAAATCATTTTCAAAAAGCAACGTGGTCTTATTCCTTAAGAAGAACACCAAATTGCAATTACTGAATGCAATAATACTTAAAAATTAACTAATAGAGTCAGCCATTTGCATTGAAAAACTATCGTCACAAAATAGTAAATATACAACCGACGCCGGCAACTTTTCAAATACAGCAACTAATAAATTTTTGATCTGTGTAAATCTGACTCAAGCACAAGCGCCATCTACTACCTTCTTAACTGGAATGGAGTATAGTTCAAGGAGTAAATATGTACAATAGTACGTTTAGGTGCAATTAACCAATTCACTAAATTCCAATCAATATACAAACATTATCATATTAAACTACACTAAATCCTTATTTTAATAATGACGATATTACGTAAGGTGTGGCTCGGCAAATCCGCGTATCGTTAGTAAATGAAGCGATCTTACGTGTTGAAATTTAATAATATCCGTTCACGTAGGTTTTTGAGTGTGTTAGGTAACGGCAAGGTTTTTATCTAATCATAACTTCATCTGCATACAATGGCAGTCAAACAAAATGTATGGTAACGTCAATGTTAAATTTCCGTAATACGGCAAAGTCCATTTCGAATGGACCTGCACCTTGCTGAAGTTCTAGATTAGTAGAACAGGTGAAATGGCTTGCGTGTTCTAATGAGCTAAAGTGCCAACTACAGGTCCAACCAAAGTAGTAGGGTCGTTAGTGAGGAACCAGACGAAGATAGGTCCCCGAAAGAGGGCAGCGGCTCTTTCGGTACTTAGATTTGTAACATTATTTTGTAATGTTAACGATTAAACAAATTAATTAATTAAAAATTCAGTAACTTGAATAAAGTATAAACAAAAATTTACACCAATAAATCACCTCATTTTATTTAGGATCCTTTATAATAAAAGACCAGATTTACCGATAGCTTCGGGCTAGTAAATACCAGCGGCAGGTCATCATTTAAGGCTCTTGACCCCATCGTAAGTCAAATACAATAAACCTCTTAAAATGTATAGTACTCTTTAGCGTAAATAAAGGAAAACCAATTTCAGTTTGAAAAGCTTAACCTTCTAAATACTTCGTTGATTGACAGCGGGTTATACAAAACAAAATATTATAAATAGCGCAAAACTATTTCCAATTTGATTTGTCCAAATGTTACAAGTAATTTTAAGTAGTCTGGAGACATCCATTGTAAAAATCCATTTCGGCTCAAGTAGGTTAGCCGGTCTTTGTTAATGCCAGACTAGGGCCGCCATAGGTAGATTCCACATTGCCATATTTAAGTAATTCGTAGAAAGTAAAAGATAATTTAAACCCGTGGGAGAATAATTGCTTCCATGATTCTTATCTAAAAAGGGGTTGGATTTGGTTTCTGAAATCTTGTTTTGTGGGAGGTTCAGTTCAGTCATTGGATAACAGAAAATGTGGTACGTAATTATTAGGGTATGAATTTAGTCTATATAACTCAAGGCTTAGCCAAAAGACAGAGAGTTCTTCCAATGGGGCCGTCCGTGGTCAAGAAGTAGAGAGCAACGTAGTTTTGCGGGTAGCGTTCTCTGGCATGACATAGAATATTCCACTTCGTATCACGTTAGTAAAAAAATTGGAAAGAAGTGTTACTCTTCCAGTTTCGCGAGGGTTATGCCCATATGTTCGCGGGTTTATAGTGATGCAAGATAAATATTAAAAACTTGTAGGCGTATGACGCAGCAAGTAAGTGATATTGTCAAAAATTCTGCCGAGTTCGTGTGCCAGTCAATTTTCCTAAACATTACAAACAGAAGCAACAAGCGAGATTCTCTTCCCAAATTTAATAACTGCTCTACGTTGGAAAACAAACCCTCAAACAATGGACAATTATTAGTAAGTAAGTCTTTATAGTTAAGTAGCATGACCAATTTTTAGTTAGTTTATTTGTTAGGACGTTTTGGCCATAAACCGTAGGATTAAATTAGTGTACGATTTATAATATAAGTTTCTTTCATATACAGGTGTTTGATAACTACTTATGTACTCAAAATTTTCATAAATTCCATAGTCACCTATTCACTTAAATTTCTAAATCAATGAATGTAAGAGGTTCACGTTTATTGCTCTGTGAATTAAATAGTTTTGTTTGCCGTTGATTAAGTCAATAGTTTTTCTTATTTTTTTTATATAAGTAGTAAAAAGTGAGGAATTGATTAAAAGAAACAATTGTCCTCCTTGGGATGACAAGTCTCTCAAGGTTTTGTACGAACATTTGGACATTCTCGACTTGTCTGCCGCCCTTGGCAATTGTCATTAAGCCACAATATTTTATGAAAGGTAAGTGCCACATTTTTGTAGTATATTATAAATTAATTTAACCCTTTTTTCAAAATTTTAACCCTCTATATGATCCACGACCTTCCGCTAGCTAGTGCCGGTGACCCCCCTTTAATTTTTGTTTTACAGGCCGCCCCCATTTTATAATTTTGCATACGTAGTAGCTTTTCCGCCTGTAACAGATTGGTAGAGACCATAGGGGTCGGTATGGCAGTCTAAGACACACTACCGCAATGTGGAAGGCAACGGGAAACCACCACATTACCTCCCAAGTACACAGCGTACCTAAATTATAATAAAATGATGGCATTCTCTGAGGTTGTACGCGCCATATCTGTCCCCGTTCGGGGCATTTCCTCTCTCCGCGCGAGCGGGTTCGAATGGTTCGCGCTAGTTAATGGGAGTCGGTTGTCAAGTCTCGTGATAGCCACAACTAATAAAAATAAATCCGCTCTCTTCTTCTAATCCGGCATTGGACTCTTCCTTTCCTGTCTCGCTCCTTTCCTTCAACCCTTGGCCAAAAGCGTTAGTTACAGTGTTTAGTGCCTCTCAAGTGCCCAAGGAACTTTCAGTAAGTGTTTTTATGTCTTTGTATGATTCTACTCCTATAAACTGTTCTCACCCTCACCTCTTAATAATTACAGTCCACGCTCTATCTCGGAACCCCTTGTTTACGGCCTTTTGCACTCAAGGTGGTTCTATTTGTATCCCGTTACGGAAAACGGGTATTCGATAACAAAACATTTGCTCCATCGACCGGATCTAGAACTACGTTCATATCGTTCTCTCTTTCTCGCCTCATCGATTCAAAGACATACAAACGTAGGTCTTTATTAATTTACAAATTCGTAAATAATTTAGTACTTGATAATAGAAACGATTTGAAAGTGTTATCTGTACGTTTCAATTTGTTGTTAAATCGCACGTGCATTCTTTCGAGTTCAAGTTCATTGCAATTAGATTATTGTTACCATATTCCAATATCAAGATCATTGCACTCCATTCAGAATTTGTTTGTTTACAAACAAACCGTCCTTTAATACGTACGTTAGTTTACTTAACTATTGTTAATTTATTCATAAAGTTCCTAATTATGGCGGAAGGGGATATTTTAAAGAAAAAACTTGAAGACTATTTCGCGCGCTTAACCTAAATTGCCGATTATGTTCGTACCGCAACCCGTTTAGCTGCCGTAGAAGCGAGATATCTACGTATGCAAAGTATTGAACGACAACTAGGTGTTGTCTACGATAAAATTTTAACCTATAATTCGGTTGTTGACGAAAAGGATGAGATTAAAACTCAAAGTTCTTCGTTTGATAATCTGTTAGACGTTATTCGTACGCGGTATTTAGATATCAAACAAAATGCATCAAAATCGGTTGATGATACTTCAACTAATCCTCTCAAACTTCTGTAAGTTATTTAAAACCTCTAAGTATAACCCCCTTTGATGGATGTGTAGAAAACTGGCAAAATTTCATTTCGCTTTACAAGAGTCTGGTTCATGAAAACGACCAAATCCCGCTAATTCGTAAGTATCACTATTTGCGTAGCTATCTTAAGGGTGCAGCTCTCGCCCTAATTTCGGATCTAGCCCTTGAGGCTGATTTGTACCAACAAGCTTTTGATAAGCTAGAAGAACGCTATAACTCACCCGTAGAATTACTAGCTATTATTTAAATAAAATATTACAATTTAAATCATCTGGATCTCTCTCAAACTTCATCAATATTCACTTTAACGCTGTTAACACATTGAAGGCGGCGGATAAAGTCGAAGATTTGGCCGACTTTATACTATTTTCGTTGTGTTACCGTAATCTTGAGTTCAAAACGCAAAATGCTTTTGATCTAAAAGTAGGTTCCGAAGTTCCTACTTGTTCTCAGCTCTTCGATTTTTTATCGTTGCAAAGAAAAACCTCTGAGCTTTATGACGATATGAAAAAAGATAGGGTTATTAAAGCTAATGCGCATCCTCGTTTCAAATCCAACTTCAATCAGTCCCTCTTAATGAAAAGTTCGCAAAATGCCGCTACGGTTAAAGCTGCCCGAGTTTCATGCCCGTGCTGTGGTGAAGCTCATAAAATTTATGCTTGTTCAACATTTCATGCACTTAATATTGCCGATCGTTATTCCACTATTAAAACTTTAAATTTGTGCTTTAAATGCTTTGGTAATCATACTCGAGGTTGCAATTCTGAAGGTAAATGTAAAGTTTGCCATTCCTCATATCACCATACTTTGTTGCATAAACCCCTGCCCAACGAGGTGGTGCATAATTCGGAAAAATCCTCTACTGCAATAGCACCCGAAATAGTTTCGGCTTGTAATGTTTCGAATTCTCATGAAAGTTATACTGTGCTGTTGGCAACAGCGCAGGCTCTTATTTTAGATATAAACCAGGATTTACAACCCGTAAGGTGCGTTTTTGATTCTGGATCTCAAATAAACGCAATTACTAGTACATGTGTTCAACGTTTGGGTCTTCAGCGTACTAGGATTCCCGCCAAGTTAGTGGAATTTCCGACGCTTTAATAAAGTCCAAGGGGACTGTTTGTTGCACAGTCTATTCTAAATATTCTCAAAATAGAATTCAATTCAAGGCTTCAATATTTCCTAAAATAACAGGAAATATACCGGGTAGTTCATTGCCCATTTCTGTTTATAATAAATTTAAAAATATGCAAATGGCTGATAAAAGTTTCCATCGATCCTTGCCCGTAGAAATTCTTCTAGGTGCCGAGATATGTGCCGAAGTACTGTTTACCGAACATTCCGCTATTATTCCTGGCCGCCCTTTGGCGATTCAAACCATGTTTGGTTACGTGCTGCTCGGTCAAGTTCCGTGTATTAACCCTACGGTTAATGCTACTTCACTTTTCATTCAATCTGATTCTATAGATAAAGAAATAAGAAATTTCTGGGAATTGGAAGAAATTAAAATACCCACGGAAACCTCCCCAGAAGATGTGTTTTGTGAGACGCATTTTCTCGCAACCCACTCGCGTGACGATTCTGGTCGTTACACGGTTGCTCTTCCTTTCAATCATAGTATTGAACCGCTTGGTAAAAATCGACGGGCCGCTTATAATTGCTATTTAAATTTAGAAAGGCGTCTTTACTCTCTCCTGAAAAGCTAAATGCTTATAATGGCTTTTGCAGGAATATTTTGATCTTGGTCACATGTCCGTTGCCGAAACCCCCTCCGATTATGTGCTATCGCATCATGCCATTTCTAAAATAACAAGTAGAACTACGAAGCTACGCGTTGTTTTCAATGGTTCTGCTACTGTTTCATTAGTAATTTCTCTTAATGACAGGTTATATTCTGGCCCTAAACTACAAGGAAATCTACCCGAAATAATATCCGCATTTCGTTGTCACAAAATTGCTGTTTGTGCGGACATCCAAAGGATGTACCGTCAGATTCTGGTTTGTTCCTCGGATCGTCAATTCCAGCACATTTTTTGGCGATCTACTTCTCAAGAAAATATTTGTGAATATGAACTCAAAACTCTCACATATGGGTTAGCGCCCTCCGCATTTCTGGCTCAAAGAGTACTTCAGCAATTAGTAATTGACGAGGGTAAATCTTACCCTATGGCCTCCGAAGCTATTATGCATCACACATACATGGACGATGTAATTTTTGGTGCCTGTAGTGTCACAGAAGCGAGACAGCTACAGCACGACCTTATTAAGCTTCTCTCTCGGACAATTTCATTTGCGTAAATGGTCAAGCAATGCCGTGGAATTGTTACAAGATTTTGAAAAATCGGAATTAGAAACTCTTATTACTTTCTCTCATCAAGTGAGCGGTATAAAAATACTAGGTTTAGTTTGGAATCCTTTATTAGACGTATTCACTTACAACGTAATTCCCTTTGAAGGCCCGTTTAATAAACGCGCCGTACTTTCTTATATGGCTCGTATATTCGACCCGTTAGGTTGGTTAACCCCGGTAATTTTTATAGTCAAACACCTGTTACAACGGCTTTGGTTACAACAATTAGGTTGGGATGATGTCCCCGACCATAATTGGTGTTCTGAATGGCAAGATTTTTGTAACCAAGTTACAATATTATCGCAGCTAAAAATTCCTCGTCCTTTGTCTCCATTCACGGGATCCTACAGATTGTTAGGATTCTGTGATGCAAGCGAAAGGGGTTACGGCGCTTGCGTCTATTTACATATAATTTGTGGTGATTCAGTGAATTGCAACCTAATTCAAGCTAAGAGCAAGGTTGCTCCTCTAAAATATTTAAGTATCCCCCGCTTAGAACTTTCGGGTGCCCTTTTATTAGCGAAATTAATTCATTCAATTACTTTAAATAAATTTTCTTACCCAATTTTGGAAACGAAACTATTTTCTGATTCTCAAGTAGTACTAACCTGGCTACAGACTCCTTCATATTTGCTCAAGCCATTTGTAGGAAATCGAGTTAGCCAAATTCTGGAATATACTACTATTTCTCAGTGGCGTCATATTTGCGGGAAAATAATCCCGCAGACGTGGCTTCAAGAGGTCGTTCTCCACTTCAACTATTGCACAACGAGTTGTGGTGGCATGGTTCGTGCAATTTCAATTACGATTTTATCAACCTCAACAGCTCTTTACCTCCTATAGGGAAGTTCCCGAATTGAAACAAATTCCTGTCTCGCTTATTGCTACAGAACAAAATGAATTTTGTGATTTTATGGAGCGATTCTCTTGTTTATCTCATTTGCAATACAGCATGGCATATGTGAATCGGTTTATTCACAATTGTCGCCACCCCCGAGAAAAAATGTTAGGCCCCATTTCCTGCGACGAATTACGAAATGGTCTGATGACTTGTGTAAAGTTGACTCAACGTCAGTTTTTACTTCAGAATTATTATTATATGAAAAAAATAAGAATCTTCCTCTCTCGTTTAGAAAGTTATCGCCCTTTATTGATTCCCAAGGCTTGTTTAGGGTGGGCGGTCGCTTGAAACATTCTCAGTTGCCCTATACTAGCAAGCATCCTCTATCATTGCCTAAACGGGCGAACTTATCTAAATTAATTTGCAAACATTATCACCTTTTATCGTTACATTCAGGCCCCTCTATGACACATTCTCTTATTCTCCGAACTTATTGGATTTTTGGTCTGCGCTCTTTAGTTCGGCAAACTATTTACCATTGTTTGTCCTGTTTTCGATTAAACGCTAAGCCCCCTCAGCCAATAATGCCCGATCTGCCTCCTTCTCGTGTACAATTAACTCGCGCATTTGCTCACGTCGGAATTGATTTTGCTGGCCCTTTTAACGAAAGCTTCGTTAAATCGAAATTCTTCTAATCGAAAATCTTATCTATGTGCCTTTGTTTGCATGTGCACCAGAGCTGTGCATTTAGAGCTGGTTTCTGAACTTTCTACAAACGCCTTTATGGCATCCTTTAATCGTTTTGTTTCTCGTCGCGGCGCTCCTGATTCCATTTATTCAGACTGTGGCAAAAATTTTATTGGCTCCGCTCGCATGCTGAAGGAAGCCAGTGAATTTTTGCGTCAAAATCATGAGGAAATATTTTCTGCAATGGCTGTTCTTCAAGTTAAGTGGCAATTTAACCCCCCATATGCACCTAATTTTGGTGGCATTTAGGAAACTTGCGTAAAATCCGCAAAAGCCTTATTACTGCGAACTATCGGTCAACAGGTCCTCACATTTGAGGAGCTCACAACTATATTTGCTCGTATCAAAGCCGTGTTGAATAGCCGACCTCTAGCTTTCTATTCCTTGGACGCTACTGATAACCCTGATTACCTAACCCCTGGTCATTTTCTGATTGGGGGTCCAATTCTGAATTTGCCAGAAATCGCTCTTCCCGAGAGTATCATTCACGTTGGCAACGATTATGTCAAATCACTCAATCTTTCTGGCGCCGGTGATCGAACGAATATTTACTCACACTCACGCAGCGGACAAAGTGGAACCGTTCCTTGGATAACCACTTGAAGGTGGGTCATATGGTTTTTCTTCTAGGAATAAATACCTCGCCTTTGTCATGGCCGCTAGGCCGTATCGAAAAGCTATTTCCCGGTCACGACGGAGTTACTCGTGTTGTTTCAGTAAAAACGTCTCGTGGTACCTTCGTTCGTCCCGTGAATAAAATTCTTCCCCTTCCTTTAGAAAAGTAATGCTTAAATTTTCGTTAGGATATTTTTCATTTTTTTTACGATTTTAGTCACTCTTTTAGTTGTTTTCTTTCTCTTGGTTTTCTTCTCCCCCACCCGAGTATCGGCGGGTTAACCGTACTCTGTGGCTAGGAGGAAATGCCTAGCTCTAATTATATTTCGTTTTTTTTTTTGTAAAATTTTTTCTTAATTTTAGGTGGGCGGTATGTACGCGCCATATCTGTCCCTCTCTCCGCGCGAGCGGGTCCGAATGGTTCGCGCTAGTTAATGGGAGTCGATCGTCAAGTCTCGTGATAGCCACAACTAATAAAAATAAATCCGCTCTCTTCTTCTAATCCGGCATTGGACTCGTCCTTTCCTGTCTCGCTTCTTTCCTTCAACCCTTGGCCAAAAGCGTTAGTTACAGTGTTTAGTGCCTCTCAAGTGCCCAAGGAACTTTCAGTAAGTGTTTTTATGTCTTTGTATTATTCTACTCGTATAAACTGTTCTCACCCTCACCCCTTAATAATTACAGTCGACGCTCTATCTCGGAACCCCTTGTGTACGGCCTTTTGCACTCAAGGTGGTTCTATTTGTATCCCGTTACGGAAAACGGGTATTCGATAACAAAAACAGAGGTAAAAGATTCCGGAGTTAAAATAGTCCCCCATTCGGATCTCCGGGAGGGGACTACTTCGGAGGATGCGATCGGAAAGTTAAGAATAAGAGTAGGAAACATTTTGCGAGTCGGAGCGTGGAATGTTAGAACTATGAAGCAAGTGGGTAAGCTAGAGAACCTAAAAATCGAAATAAATAGGTTATCATTAGACATAGTAGAGATCAGCGAAGTTCGGTGGCCAGAGGCGGGGGATTTTTGGAGTGGAGACTTCAGGGTAATTCATACAGGAGCAGAGGAGGGAAATTTGGATGTGGGGATAGTTATGCGGAAAAAAATAGGATACTGTGTAGAAAATTACTTACAAAAGAATAAAAGAGTACTCATGGTTAGATTAGAATCTAAACCGGAAACACAGTAATAATACAAGTATACATGCCCACCTCTAACTACAGTGACGAAGAGGTAGAAGCCATCTACAAAGACATCTAAGACATATTAAGACACGTAAACGGACATGAAAATTTAATAATTACGGGGGATTTTAATGCACTGGTAGGTGAGGGTAGGGAAGGAGCGATAGTAGGTACATTTGGTTTAAGCACTAGAAACGACAGAGGAAATAGGCTGGTAGAATTTTGCGACAAGAACAATTTAATCATTACAAACACTTTATTTATTATACGTGGAAGATGCGACGAGATTGTTACGTTTATCGTGGCAGACCCGTTGGGCGCCAAATTTATGCTACGTTGGCTCGTAGCCGTGCGTAACACGAAGAAAATCAAAGAAATGACCGGGCTCAATCGGAGATTAGGGGGGGTTGTAGAAAGCAGACCAACATATAATGTACGCGGCTGTAAGGAGTTAGTAACAATACCTGCAATAAAAAAAATTAGAATAGCAAACCTGCAATAAAAAAAAATTAGTCCTGCAAACCTGAAATAAAGAAAAAGCATAGCATGCTGATCGAGCATAGATTGTTCAGTACTTTGTAGAATGAAAAAAAAACTGTTTGGATAATCTATATAATATAACAACGGTAAAAGCAATACAAAAATTTTTAGTACAAAGTGAGGTAATATTGGGGAGTAGCAGAAACGTTTTCTCACACACCAATTAAACATAAATCAGACAAAATGTTAACAAAAGATAAATAGGTAAGCACAATTGATATGAGTCATCCAGTATTGTTGATTCTTCTTTTCTTTTTTTTTTTTAATAGCATGCAAGTCTATGGTAAAAGGTATCAGAACGACAAAGATATGGCAAAACAACGGATAGATATTTACAGTAGGAACAAGTAGGAAATAGTTCAACTTACAAAAGGTCCTTCAGTAACGCTTCCTTGCAATTGAAGTGTGGGATTCACGATGTCCGGCACTAACGCAGCACTTCACCCTTGACTGGGAGGGTGTTGATGGAACTTATCACACGTTACCCTAATCACACCTACGTATTTCACTGGTGTTAGCAGCAGACATTATCACGCGACGGAACTATGTAGCATTGATAAATTTCTTGTTAATTCTATTTCCTGAGACAATAATTTCGAAATATTTTGTAGCACTAGTTTAATTTCAACTGGGACCAAATGTATATTATTTTCATAAACATCCAAAAAGCAGTGAGAAACTTCAACCAATGCCATTGTAAACCGGTAATCTGTTATATTTCGCAAATAACGAAATTTGCGCAAACAATGATCTGTTTTAGATTTTTTGGGGTTAGAAAATTCAGAAACTACAGTATCAACTGTATTTGGATAATCCAAAGTATGCACTACTCTGATTAAAAAAAAGGACCGCAAAACTAGATCGCACACACAGTTTAAGCATCAAAAGACAAAAACACCAAAAAAACCACAATGAGTAAAGCACGTGTATCACTAAAGTAAGTCCGTAAAATGTTCCGTAAAACACGTGCGTCGACCAAACACGTTCACCTATCAACCATACTACTTCAATCGGAATTCGCACTACACTTTCTACAGTTAATATACAACTTTTATTTCACAAGAAAAACAACTAAAATCGTTCCGTGCTTGTTCATGAACAATTCGAAAATTGATACCGCATTAATTCTCACTATTGTCAAAACAAAGAAAAAGCAGTATTTTTAACGTAATTAATATATAGGAACCAAGAACAAACTACAACTACAAAAGGTACGTCATCCCTAATAGTGCAGCCACCAGGCATGGGGACACAAGGATATCAGTTAAGTATTTTTTAAGTTT